>OY540818.1:20065163-20361506 GCA_961205875.1 Sialis fuliginosa | reverse complement strand
CTAACCTAACCTAACCTAACCTAACCTAACCTAACCTAACCTAACCTAACCTAACCTAACCTAACCTAACCTAACCTAACCTAACCTAACCTAACCTAACCTAACCTAACCTAACCTAACCTAACCTAACCTAACCTAACCTAACCTAACCTAACCTAACCTAACCTAACCTAACCTAACCTAACCTAACCTAACCTAACCTAACCTAACCTAACCTAACCTAACCTAACCTAACCTAACCTAACCTAACCTAACCTAACCTAACCTAACCTAACCTAACCTAACCTAACCTAACCTAACCTAACCTAACCTAACCTAACCTAACCTAACCTAACCTAACCTAACCTAACCTAACCTAACCTAACCTAACCTAACCTAACCTAACCTAACCTAACCTAACCTAACCTAACCTAACCTAACCTAACCTAACCTAACCTAACCTAACCTAACTCCGGGGACTCCGGAAAATGACCTCATTGACTCCGGGGACTCCGGAAAATGACCTCATTGACTCCGGGGACTCCAGAAATGACCTCATTGACTCCGGGGACTCCAGAAATGACCTCACTGACTCCGGGGACTACGGAACGACGCCTAAACGACTCCGGAACGACGCCGGAACGACCCGGAAAAGTAAGGTTACGTCACTGACTCCGGGGGCTCCGGAAAGGTTAGGTTAGGTTAGGTTAGGTCACTGACTCCGGGGACTCCGGAAAGGTTAGGTTAGGTTAGGTTACTGACTCCGGGGACTCCGGAAAGGTAAGGTTAGGTTAGGTTAGGTTACTGACTCCGGGGACTCCGGAAAGGTTAGGTAAGGTTAGGTCACTGACTCCGGGGACTCCGGAAAGGTTAGGTTAGGTTAGGTTAGGTCACTGACTCCGGGGACGGTTCCGGGACGGTTCGGTTCCGGGACGGTTTCGGGACGGCTCCGGGACGACTCCGGGACGACTCCGTGACGACTCTGGGACGGCTCCGGGACGACTCCGGGACGATTCCGGGACGACTCCAGGACGACTCCGGGACGATTCCGGGACGACTCCGGGACGACTCCAGGACGACTCCGGAACTATTCGGAGAGTGGCTCCAGGGCCACCGGAAGAGATTCCAGGGACATCGGAAGTGACTCCAAGAACACCGGAAATGACTCCAGGAATACCAGAAGTGAGTTCAGGGACACCGGAAAAAACTCCAGAGACACCGGAAGGAACTCCAGAGACACCGGAAGTGACTCCAGGGACACCAGAAGTGACTCTAAAACACCGAAAGTAACTCGGCAACACCAAAAGAGACTCCAGAAACACCGGAAGTGACTCAAGGAACACCTTGAGTGACTCTCAAACACCGTAAGTAACTCTCAAACACCGGAAATGACTCTAAGACACCGGAAGTGACTACAATGTCTCCGTGACTTTTCCGGTGTTCCTGGAGTCACTTCCGGTGTCTTTGAGTCCCTTCCGGTGTCCCTGGAGTCATTTCTGGTGTCCTTGGAGTCATTTTCGATGTCCTTAGAGTTACT
Organism: Sialis fuliginosa; assembly: GCA_961205875.1. NCBI lineage: Eukaryota > Metazoa > Arthropoda > Insecta > Megaloptera > Sialidae > Sialis > Sialis fuliginosa. Next base: position 20,359,990 of record OY540818.1, on the reverse strand, counting down.
TCCGGTGTCCCCGAGGCACTTCCGGTGCCCCTGGAGTCACTTCCGTTGTCCTCGATGTACTTCCGGTGTCTTTGGAATCACTTCCGATGTCCCCAAATCACTTCTAGTGTCCCCCGAGAAACTTCCGGTCTCCCCAAGTCACTTCGAACGACTCCGGGACTGACGACACCGGGACTGACGACATCGGAACTGACGACACCGAAACTGACGACACCGGGACTGACGACATCGGAACTGACGACATGGATCTGACGGCACCGGGGCTGACGACATGGATCTGACGACACCGGGACTGACGACACCGGGACTATCTATAAATAAATATATATAAAGCGAACGTATGTCTGTCTGTCTGTAATATTAATATTTTGGTATAAATTTATAAATGTTCATTTGTAGAAATGAGACAGGTATTGTGTGCTGTTATTCAGATACACACTAAACTTCTATTTACCGAATTTTTAGGATTCCGAAGAAACCCTTTTAACCTCTCTTTGTCGTCCGTCCGGCCGTCGGTCTGTCCGTCCGTCCTTTTCACTCAAAGCTAAATAGATCGTAAACTATATAAGCTAGAAACTTAAAATTTTAAAATGACACCCTCTAGTAAAATATGTACAAATTTATTGAATAAATAATTTTTCAGGGGGGGCAATAAAGGAGCTATAGCTAGGTAAAAAAAAAATTATAACAAGGCATGTGGCACGTAAAAATGTATAACCAAAGAAGCGGAATTTGACCTTTTTTCTATTTTTTTTCTGAATCAAAAATGGTGCCTATTTTTCATAATTGTATTTTACGCAATTTAAAACGTTTAATTATAAACTCATGTTGAATATTTTATATATTTTGAATTTATGGTATTCCAGAGATCGTTCTGAATACGATAATTTAACATTTTTCTATCAAAAATAATAATAATTTAGTTCGATTGAAAATTACAACAATCGTGTAAACGAGCTGTGTATGTAAATAAAGTTCAACATTGGTGCATTTTGAAATGCCGCCACAAAATTTTATAAATTTGCCATTAGTATTTTGTTTTCATTTTTGTATCTGTCAAAAATTACTAATATTTATTGTAATCACAGAATAATTAAAACATTATTCATTCTGATATTATAATTAACTAGTACACGATTAAAGAAAAATTGCAAATGGATACATTTAGGTGTTATTTCTAATGCGGTGTTCACACCAAAGAAAACAAAACAGCAACATGGTGTTTGAAAACACGTCGTATTTAAAAATGCATAGGCTTTATTGCATTTTTGTCAAAAAGACACGATGTTGCTGTTTTGTTTTTTCGGTCTGAACACGGCATTAGTAAGAGATTTATTTAGCGTCGAATTTGAGAACTGACCAATACCATTGAGTAACAATACTTCATATTTCAAGCATAAAATAAATAATAATAACTAAAATTAAATTAAGTAACGAAAATAAATTAATATGTTTTAGAGGGCATAATATGTATCGCAATTTTGAAGAAAGAGGCTGTTTAAAATCCAAACTTAACTTCAGAAGAATCATTGACTATAACCGATTCATAAACACAATATATTCAATAATTTAGAAGAACTGAAAGAACCATTTGTTATACTTTATTTATTCTTAATGTATTTTTTAAATTAAATATAGTTATTTTTATGTATCCACTGTTTACTGCTTTCGTTCCAGTACAATTTTGTAAGTGTAAATTAGAAATTAAAATACAATCATTTACTTTGCGTGTAAAAAGTAAATGCATAAATATAAACTGGAGTATCGTAGAGTGTAAAGAAAAATCACAACATAAAATTAAATAAAAAATCCAAGATAAAATTACAATAGTATAATAAATTAATTAATAGTTTAATCCGTTATTTGCACCAATATGTTACAAATTCTGCGATTAAAATGTTTTAATTATGATTATTTTCATGATTTTGACAGATATAAAATTGAAAACAAAATTATTAAATTTTGTGGCGGCATTTCAAAATGCACCAATGACACATCGTTAAATTCGATCAAAGGTTACTACAACACTTCTAATTGCCCCCATGTTAAATTTCCTATGGCTTAATCAATTTGGAATACACTGTATAATACAGTACTTATGTATGAACATTTTTTTAATATATTTCGTGTTTTAAATTCTTCGCTATGTGATAAGTTATGACGGATCGATTCAAGAAAAAACCACTGATTTATTTTGGAGATTACGTTTTTAGTGTTCCGAATTTCAAATAGATTTCTACGAAGGAAGGCTTTTAATTATATCTGTGTCTGTTTTGTATTCTAATGCCCGGTATTATCAATCAATTAAATGCTCGTTTAACCTTAATTTTGTATATTACATACGTGATTTAAATCAATATTAAGGCTCTCAATGAAAATTCTACATAATAGGTATGCGTTGTAAAACGCATCGGACAGTGTAAATGAACAATAACATGATTTTTTATAAGTTTTTCTGTAGTAAGTAAAAATAGATTTTTTCATCAATGAAAACCAATGAGCGTATAAGTCTTTTTTTCCTATACACTTATTGTGTGTACTGACTACCTGTGTAGATATACAAGTAACGTAGACCTGTTTAAGATGCGTCTTTGTATATAAAAAGATGTCAAAAATGCAGTCAACTTCTTTTATACCTGTGTAGATAAACAGGTATAGCTTATAAAATTAAATACACTATTATTTATACAAAGTAATTATGTGTTTAGTGTAATAATCGATAGATAGTACAATTAATACTTGAGTTTTAACAATTAAATGAGAGCATCTATGTAGATAAATAGATAGAATCAATTCAGCAAGTTTTTGTCAAAATTTTTTAACATATTCGGAATGGCTTCTGAAACAAAATTTTTTTGTGAAAGTGCATGTGGCGTCATCTAGTTAAGAAAGTGCAAACTATCGTAAATTAGTCAAACTATGTGAATGTTATTTGAAGCTTTTTTCGCTAGATGGCGTCACATCTACTTTCATACATTTTAAATTTTTTCAGAAACCATTGATTTTGCTCAGAAAATTTTGTCAATAACTTACTGAATTGATTATATCTGTTTATCTACAGATACTCTGATTTAATATATTACCTGTTTATGTACACAGGTATTAATTGTAGGTACTATTGATTATTACTTACCTTCTTTATAATATAAATAATCCATGTATACTTTGATACTTACTAAATACAGCAGTACTAATGATACTTTGAGCTCACATTTTAACATAAGCTTATGTAACAAACTGTGTATAAACCGGCACAAAGAGCATAGAAAGGCAATAGCTGCTTGAATCTCTACTAGATAGTCTACTACGGAGTTTGTCAGTCTGAGAGTAAGTCAATTATTGTAAAAATATATTGTTGTATTGTGGGGGGACAATATGGTCGTCATCGTCCTAAGAAGGGTATATCTCTACGATTATTTACTTTCGGTTTCCCCTCCGGGGAAACAAATTTCCGGCCGAGCTCGGATCAATTGTAAAGACGATTTATCTGTTATAGATTTATTATCAATGTAATGCTATTTAATTTTATAATAGGTATACCTATTTATCTACACAGGTATAAAAGACATGTATGTGAATTGACTACAATTTCAACATGTATTTATCTACATAGATGTTATTAAACATTTCTACGAGGGCGTGACGATTTTTATTAAAAGTGTATTACCATTGATGTTAGGAATTAGAGTTGAGCGCAGGCTGTGGATTTTCAGGTCAAAACTGGAAACAAACAGCGCAAAATCCAATAACTGCCATCACCACTGGCCAGTACTCACGGTGTATATCGGAACACAGTCTAGATCGTAACAAAATATATTTATTTACTTCACGCTCGTAGTTTGTATTATACACACGCTCGGTCCGACTTGGACAGCAGTACAGAGCTTCCTCGGTTATGTTCAAAAGCTTGTCAAATATATAGTATGAAGTACCTACAGACAAGAGTACGTAAATGTTAAATAAATGTATCTAATGTATTAATAAATGTATCTTCAATTTGTTTTAACTAATTAATAAAGTGATTATAACAATACACGTCCTGAAATAAAAACACTTTATTATAACGATTGCAGATCTAAAACAATTTACCAGTACGGAAGTGAATGCCATTAAACTTCTAGTACAAATGACAAAATTAATGTATACCATACTTAGAAAATGGACAGCGGGGACAGGCGACAGCGCATTCTGTATTAACAAAATGGTGTAACATTTGTTCAAAAGGTGAGAGTGAGAGATACAGTGTATGTATGTAGTTTGGAATATATATATATATATATATATATATTCCAATATATATATATATATATATAGTCAGTCGACAAACGAAGTTCAAAGAACCCAGTTTAGACCAGACCTGAAGATGGCCGATAGGATTCGACCGAAACGTCGTCAAGAGGACAACTTGGAGCGCGGTGCTACCCGGAAGTCATCACCAGCATATATATATATATATATATATATATATATATATATATATATATATATATATATATATCTCTTTTTCTAAGAATCTGATTGGTAGCTTACTACAGTTCAGGGTAGTATTTCTGTCCGATATATTTTTGTATATCTATCTTATGATTTTTTGTGCAATAAGTGTTTTATTAGAAAAGTAAATAATATAAACATTAAACATACTATAATGGTTCATATTTCATCGAGGAAATTTAAAAAAAACATAAATTGATCTGATTGAAATTTGCAAAATTATGAACGGATATTCCGAAAAAATAACATTTTTGCTACCACAAACTTTAAATATATATTAATAAAAAATAGTTTTAAATCAAAAAATTGCACTTACAAACAGCACCTACAAGATTTACTTAAGGAGGTTGGAAAGTTACGTCAAACCAGTAGGAATTGGTTGAAATTTTACACAGATGTTTTAACACTCACAATCAGTATGAATGACATACTGAAATTTCAGATTTTTTTGACCATCTCGTTTTTAAGAAAATGAATTTTTAAGTCCAGTTGTAGATACATGGCGTTAAATGACAGTTGATATAAATTAATTGTTAAAAGATATAAAAATGAAAATATGAATAATGAAGATATGAATATAAAAATTCGAAACATATTTAGAAATCAATAATCATTTAATAATCAATTTAAAAACCGGTAAGATTGTTTTGATAATTAAGTATATTGTTAAGTATACATTTATGTAACTATTTAAACAAGAATTACATATTTTGACCACACCATTATTAAGAAAACAATAAAAGAAACATGAAAAATGTATAAAATTAGGTATAAATATTTGAAATTAATACGTAACATGGCAACGACGCCGCCATTGTAAAATGACAAGTAATGACAAATACACGAGTGCAAGTGAGAAAGACAAGTCATAGTTCTGACAACCGAAAACTGCATCTTACCCCACCGTCTTCCCCTCAAACGTGACTTCACAACCTCCTTAACAAAATTTTAAATATTTTTTTTGATATTAGGTTACATTACAAGGCTACGAAAAAATAAGAACAAGATATTAAAATTGGGTCAAAAAATTCGAAACATATTATTTAGAAATCAATAATCATTTTTTTGAAATAAAATTTTTTTATAACGTTAATTATTTTTTGTTTTTTATCCTCTTTATATACATATACATCTATGAATATTTTTAATGTTCGGGACCAAGAACGAAATAGTTACACACCTGTTTAAAAAAAGGGCAAGCATATTCCCAACCTGTTTCTATCTCTTTCTTTTGACACGGCTCAGTTTTCAAGTTAGATGCGTGGTCCATGCTCTATGTCTATGATGTATACGTATTATCATATATTAAACATACTAGTATGTTTAATATATGGTATTATGTTTTCACTGATTGAAAAAATTAAATAAATACTGACCGTATGTGGAAGCTATTAACACGTACTTAATGTATTTTACAATTTGGTACACGTGTTAATTTACATGAAGATCGCATTATTTTCAAACACTGATATAAATTACAGATGTAAATTGATAATTAAAAAATTGTAGGTTAAAATTTTGTCGCGTGTTTCTAGATTTTAATTATCGTAAATTATCACAAATCGAAGCATTTTCTACATAAAATACATTTAATCAAAAACACTAGTTTATAACACAAGCACTACAAATGACTGTTCATCCTCGTTTGAAGTGTATTCTAGTGTATATTGTATGAACAGCACAGAATAACACTACGTCATTTTTAGATTCAATAGGTTATATAAATTTAAATCACACCACAATTTTAGATATAATAAGTTTTAATAAACAAGTTATATAAGGCTGGGTATAAAAGCTGGCTCGAAAATGAAGAGTAGTCAGTCAGTATTGTGACAGTTGGTCTGTACGTATTTTCTTCAAGCAGTCTGCAGTGATAGTGTTTTGTTTTCCAAGTTAAAAAGGTATTTATTTTCAGTCTTATGTTTTGTATATTATATTTTTGTTTTGTATATATATTTGTATAGCTAAATTAATAAATGTTCTAGTGTCTCGACGTTTTTAATCGAACTTTAATGGCATTCACTTCCGTGCTGGTAAATTGTTTTAAATCTGCGTTTGTTATAATAAATTGTTCTGCTGTTTTCAGGATTACGAGAATGACCGTCTTTTGAACGCAACTGTGGAACCTACCAAAAGAATACACCCACCCGCATGAGGAAAACACCCAAGGTAAATATATTTTTTTTGTTGTGATTGTAATAAGTTGTTTACGCTCGGCGTTTATCAATATATATTTAAATTTGCAATATCAGCAATTATTACAGTGTTATAGATTATAGAATGTAATTATTAATTATTTACGCTATAATTAACATTGTAAGTTTAATAAAACAACATTTTCTGTTTTTTATCAATATAATTGCTATACATAATAGCGTAAATAATACTTGGTGATTTTACAAACTCGTATTCAAACCTAACCTCTACTTTTATCCTAATGAAACTGTCATACCAAAAGCTATTGAATTAAACACTCGTCAAAATTATAAAAGCCTACGTTAATACTTCAAATTTAAAAATCAAAATGTCGTGATCGTCTTTCCTATGTTTCAGATTGTTCTGTTCAACATCGGATCAGAGGCTAGCTAGCTAGCTAGTTATATTGCATCTGCAACGCCTTCCTTTGATGTGCCGTTCTGAAGGAAGCCAATAAAACATATTTATGTGTAATTTTCTGTGTATAACTAATAATGTGTTGCTTTATTTTAAACAATAAAAAAAAAAGCGTCGTAATTGATTTCTCACTGCGTTTGGTGTAAAATTTGTTGAGGTAACATAGAACTGTTTAAATACGTCTTTGTAGATGAAAAGATGGTCTTCTATACCTGTGCAGATAAATTATAAAATTAAGTAGCATATCCAAATACATTATTAATTATAAGAAAGTTAGTTGGAACGGCCCCCTGAATAATATACATGCAAACATATGCTACGTTTGCTCGGAGTTTTTGTTTTTCATTTTTTAGATAAGCATTTTAATACGCTAATTAAAAAGTTTATTTTAACGGTTATAAGCACCACTTGACATTGGATACAAGCGCTGCTTGATAAGTAAAGATTACACGATGATTTATTCTTACTAAAAGGCATTTGTTGCGATTACAACATATAAATATCAAAGTATGTTCAGTTTGAATGAAACTGCACTATTGCAGATTTAAAACATTTTACCAGCACGGAAGTGAATGCCACTTGTAATAATAAGCACGGGAAGTATTATTCCAAAAGCTCGTCTGCGACGGAGCAACTGACGAAATGGAGGCAAACAATAACGACAGCACTGGAAACGATAACGGTACTCTAAATTCAATAACTGTCACCACTGACCAGTACTCACGGTGTATATCGGAACACAGTCTAGATCGCAACAAAATATATTTATTTACATTGGTGTTTTCTTCACTCACGTAGTTTGTATCACGCATACGCTCGGTAAGACTTAGATAGCATACACCAGGTAAGATAGCAGTACAGCGCTTCCTCGGTTACGTTTAAAGCTTGTCATTCTCATAATCCTGAAAACAAAACAATTTATTATAACGATTGCAGATTTAAAACAATTTACTTAATGCATTTTACAATTTGATACACGAGTTAATTCACATGAAGATCGCATTATGTATTTTCAAACACATAAAAATTACAAACGTAAATTGTAGGTTAAAATTTTGGCACGTGTTTCTAGATTTTAACTATCGTAAATATTCACAAAACGAAGCATTTTCAACATAAAATACATTTAATCACAAACAATAGATTTTTAAACACAAGCACTGCAAATATCAATTAATCCTCGTTTCAAATGTATTCGATATACATAAATTTAATATAACGTTTATTGGTTATATTTATTATACTTGGCGCCATCTAGTGCATAGTGTATGAACTATATGCATTTATAGTTCATTCAACATACGCTAGATGACACCACTAGGGCGCGTATTTTAAAATTTAATAATCTATTTACTTTCTATTAATTACTCAATTAGTGTTTCATTCGATAAATATATTTTAATACGATTTTTGACATAACTCTAAAGTTATTCAATTAGTTATCAAATTTATTTTATAGATAATATTTTTTTAACGTTTGACAAACGTGTTAAGTGCAGCTAAAATATAAATAAGTGTCCTTACTTGTATTTTGATGATATTTTCAGTTTTAAGTCTTGTATTTTTACTAATGTTTTAATTTCATCTGTAAATGCAGTCGTGTGTGATAATTTACGATAAATAAATTAATAAAGGCTCTAGTGTCTCGACGTTTTTAGTGTCAAAGTTTAATGGAATTCACTTCCGTGCTGGTAAATTGTTTTAAATCTGCGTTTGTTATAATAAATTGTTCTGCTGTTTTCAGGACTACGAAAATGACCGGCTTTTAAACTCAACTGATCAAGATCACATAATAATATTTACTTTTTTTTAAAAACAATTATTGAAAAGTTCGAAATAATTCGAAAACAAAGTTTAATAAATATGTATTTGCAAGCCACGTTATTACAGTACATTTGAAAGGTTCCTCACGGTGACTTAGGTGTTTTCTTCACTCACGTAGTTTGTATCACGCATACGCTCGGTAAGACTTAGATAGCAGTACAGCGCTTCCTCGGTTACGTTCAAAGCTTGTCATTCTCATAGTCCTGAAAACAAGTCATTGTAACGGTTGCAGATAGAAAACAATTTACCAGCACGGAAGTGAATGCCATTAAACTTTAAGTAAAAATGACATTTTTTCATATGAATTAAGAAATGAATTTCAGACATGCACTAGTGTATATCAATTGTTGTTCTGTGGTACTAACAATAAGTAAATATAGGTACATATTATTATGTTTTCACTGATTGAAAAAATTAAATAAATACTGACCTTATTTAGAAGCTCATAACATGTTCTTAATGCATTTTACAATTTGATACACGTGTTAATTTACATGAAGATCGCATTATTTTCAAACACTGATATAAATTATTGAATTTGTCGCGTATTTCTAGATTTTAATTATCGTAAATTATCACAAACCGAAGTATTTTCAACATAAAATACATTTAATCACAAACACTAGTTTATAACACAAGCACTACAAAAGTCTATTAATCCTCGTTTTAAGTGTATTCGATATAAATTTTATAGAACGTTAATCTCACAGCGCCGTCGGCCATATTTTTCTGACGTCTCGGATATCTTGGCGCCATCTAGTGTATGTTGTATGAACTATGTGTACTTATAGTTCATACAACATGCACTAGATGGCACCACTAGGGCGCGTATTTTAAATTGTATTAATTTATTTAATTACAATTAATAACATAATTAGTGCTTTGTTATCTTTGAAAAATATATTTTAATACGATTTTTGACTTAACTCTACAGTAATTCAATTACTTTCCACATTTATTTTATTGTTATTTTTTTAAAGTTTGACATTTGTAAGCATGCAATGTGCAGCTAAAAGATGAGTGTATTTACTCATATTTTGGTGATATTTTCAGTTTTATGTTTTGTATTTTAACTAATGTTTTCAATAATAATTTACCAGGGTGTCCACTGGCTTTTGGAAACAAAATTCCCTGACCACAGATTCATAATTTCCTGACTCGGGTGTCCCCGGAGCAAGAATGTGCAGAAATAATATTTGAAGACCTTTTTTTTTGAAAATTTTACACTTGTTACTTACTTTCAATTCAATGACCTTTTTCTTTGTTTCACTGACATTGTAAAAAAAATTAATAAATTCCCTGACTTTCCCTGACCACTTTAGGCTTCCCTGACTTTCCAGAAAGTGGACACCCTGTTTACAATCCCAGTGCTTGTTTGTAATCTAAACTCGTTAGTTTGAGTGAATTTTCATTTGTAAATGCAATCGAATGTGATAAATTACGATAAATAAAATCATGAAAATCCCGCCAAATTTTGGAGTTACATTTTTCTTAATTTACACGTTTATTTTTTGATGCTTTTCTATTATAAATTATTGTAAATAAATAAAACTTTAGATATGGACTTGAGTAACTTTGATTTCTCAAGTATTTTTTAAATTAATTATGACATGAAATTATAATTTAACAATCCAATTTTCAAATGAGTTTTTAAAAATTAATTGAAACAATATTTATTTATTAACTAATCAAATATGATTTTCATCCACAAATAAACCTATTTTCAAAAACACAGAACAATATTTAAAGGTTTGCAATTTATAGTATGGATTTGAAATTTTGTAATCTCTACTTTCCTAACATTTTGTTTAAGGAGGTTGAAAAGTTACGTCAAACCAGTAGGAATTAGTTGAAATTTCACACAGTTGTTTAAACAATCAGTATGAATGAAATACTGAAATTTCAGATATTTTGACCATCTCGTTTTTAAGAAAATGAATTTTTAAGTCCAGTTGAAAATACATGGCGTTAAATGACAGTTGATTAAAATAGATTGTTAAAAGATAGAAAAATGATAAAAATCAATTTAAAAAACAGTAAGATTGTTTTGAAAATTAAGTATATTGTTAAGTATACATTTATGTAAATATTTAAACAAGAATAACACATTTTGACCGCACCATTATTAAGAAAACAATAAAAGAAATGTATGAAATTATGTACAAATATTTGAAATTAATGCATAACGGCGCTGGCATTGTAAAATGAAAGACAAGACGTAGTTTTGACAACAGCGTCTTCCCCTCAAACGTAACTTCCCAACCTCCTTAACCACATTAATGAAAATATAATTTGGAATGTAGAGATTTCAATTTGTAAACTATATTATTTTTTCAATTTGTATACAAACGTTTTTCCAGAGCTTTCAATATTGCCCATTTTTAACGATGTTCCTGTTACCGAGACATAACGTTAAAAAATAGGTATGTTTTTTCTGGCTTTAGGTTTTTAAATATTGTTTCGTTAATTAAACCTATTTGATGCTACATCTAAACAAAAAGTACTTTTGTTTATAAAATAAAGCATTTCTAAGCTGAAATTGAACGTTTTTTAATGGCACTAACAGATTTATCGAGAAACATTTTTAATTACCAATAATTTGAATCTTTAAAATGCTTTAGTTTTGGTGAAAGTGTAAGTAAACAGTTATTGTCCTGTAAAACCTGAAAATTGGAAAATAAAATAAAATATTGATGTTTTATTAAGGCACATTAATTTACACATTCTAAAAAAATCTCTATACAGTAATTTTTATTTATTGTATTTATTAAAGTACGATAAAAAAAATGAAATAAAAATATTTTGTAAGAAAAATGACACAAAACAAATTAAACAAAAAAACTAGTTTAATTTGTTTTAAAACCACTGCATTTTTGTGTTTCTGAAAATAAAATTTAACTGTATATAGCACAGAATATACTACTAAGCAGAAGAGTCATAAGGATACGATGGCCATGGTCATAAAATTTTACTTCATATGAACGACCCTCAGAGGCGCCACTTGTACTGATTTGCGCCGCGTTACCTAGATTACGTGTTTAAAATTATGCATAATAATATTTACCTTTTGTTTTCTGTCATTTTCAATTCTCATTGTTAATGAAAATTTTCTAACACCATGTTTAAGGTTTTATTGTGTATAGAATTATTATTGAAAAGGTAAGTGCAATAATATATATTCAAAAAAGTGTCTAGCTACCTACTACCTATTGTTTTTTATGTATAAGTGTAAATTGTTATTAAACGATACTATCCTATCCGGGGAAAAAAACAAATTTAGATTTACAGGGATTAAATAAGATCTGCGTAGATCTAGGAGCGGACTAAGGAAAAATATAGTCCTAAGCAAGGTTGCGGGCTTCGTTAAATTAAAATCAACATCATTATTTTAGCAAATTTAATTTAAAAATTGACCGCATTAATATCTAAAGAATTTTTTGTTCTCTTCCACTTTTGAAAATCCGGGCTTTCAGAAATTACGGGCCCTAGGTAATTGCCCAGTCTACTTAGGCCAAAATCCACCCCTGCGAGATTTAAGATCTAATTAAATCGTTAAAATTGTCAACAAATAATTGTGATTGTATAGTAATATGTATAATGTAATGTATTAATTTATTTATTTTTTATTTAGAAAATGTCCTGCAAATATAGAAAATGTGCAGTGAAAGTGTGCAAAGAAAGGTCAAATATGAAACCTACCATACAAATGCACCGTTTTACAAAAAAAACAGAACCTATATGGCTGGGGAATATAAATGAAATAGATTTATTTAATTTAACAAAATCAAAATTAAGTGATATGCGATAAGCACTTTTCCACATTTCAGTACGAGACGTCCGAGAGGAAAAAATTAAATTTTAATGCAGTGCCAACATTAAATTTACAGTCAAGTATAGAAGTAAATTCCAATCTAACGCCATCATATTGCTTTGTGCCACAAACCATGACGAACGTAGTTAACGAGAAAAACCGTATGTATAAGTAATATTTTTTTTAAAACACGACAGTCAAATTACTTATATTTATTTTGAATGATTGTATGTATGCAATTAATTCATATACTGTATTTCACAGAAAAAGAAAATAAGTATTTGAGATTTAATATAGGCTAAGGATTTAAAATTATTTTTGAAATTTTTAAGCAAGTACTGTAAAAATCTACATGTTATATTTATATGAATTTCAAAAATTCTAATTGTATTTTTATAATATTGTTTGTTGTTTTATAATTATTACTACATTATCATTAATTGTGCCTGTGATTAAATTAATTATACCTGTCTATATATATCTGTTAATTGTTGTTTGTTTGATTTTAATATTGTTAATGTTCTTACTGTTATAAAATTTGTTTGTGTACCTGTATATTTTATATAGAATATGTATATAATATAATATTTTTTGTACTGTATATTATAAATATTTTTTTTTAATAAAATCAGTTAATATTAATATAACCTATTATTTTAAATGCATTTAAACATTTTCAGAAAATTTTCAACATGATAACTTTGTATTACTACTGATAATATAAAAATATATTAAATAAAATAATAATTATAAAATAAATAATTTAATTTATAAATCCCGCCGATGATTTTAGTTTTCATATTAAACGCTAGATGGATAAAATTATATTTTTATGAATAGCCCTTCTTTTATTTTTTAGTTCATATGAACGAACCCTAGAGGCGCTGTGGCCACAATATTTAACATTATATGTCCCTTCTACTTGTATATGTTCTGTGGTATATAGAATAAATATAGATATTATTGAAAACTATTCCTCGTATATTTTTTAATTATAAAAGCATTTGATTGAATTTTTTTTTATAACTGGCAAAAGAATGACATAAAAAAACTAATTAAAAAAAATACATCTTAAAATAGCTTAAAAACATCTGCAAATATGATTTATAAAAGTTGGTAACCCTGATCTAGTCACGCATGCACCTCAACTCTATTCTGAATAACTATATACGTGATTTTTCACAAATCTGACACTTACTCTCCGTATTATCCCAATCAAATGACGCTACGCAAAATTCAATAACTGTCACCAAAAATATTTATTTACCTTGGTGTTTTCTTCACTCACGTAGTTTGTATTACACATACACTCGGTAAAACTTAAATAGCAGTACAGCGCTTCCTTGGTTACGTTCAATGCTTGTCGTTCTCGTAGTCCTGAAAACAAAACAATTTATTGTAACGATTGCAGATTTAAAACAATTTACCAGCACGGAAGTAAATGCCATTAAACTTTAAGTAAAAATGTCATTCTTTCACAATATAAATTAAGAAAATGTATTTCACAAACGCAATAGTGACTAGCGTTTATTAGTTGTTGTTCGGTGGTACTAAGTAAATATAGGTACAAATGTTTTCACTGATTGAAAAAATTAAACAAATACTGACCTTATTTAGAAACTCATAACATTCATGTACTTAATGCATTTTACAATTTGATACACGTGTTAATTTACATGAAGATCGCATTATTTTCAAACACTGATATAAATTGTAGGTTAAAATTTTGTCGCGTGTTTCTATATTTTAATTATCGTAAATCATCACAAACCGAAGTATTTTCAACATAAAATACATTTAATCACAAACACTAGTTTATAACACAAGACTACAAAAGTCTATTAATCCTCGTTTCAAGTGTATTCGATATAAATTTTATAGAACGTTAATTTCAAAGCGCCGTCGGCCATATTTTTCTGACGTCTCGGCTATCTTGGCGCCATCTAGTGTATATTGTATGAACTATATGTATTTATAGTTCATACAACATACACTAGATGGCACCACTAGAGCGCGTATTTTAAAATTTAATAATCTATTAATTTACTTTCTATTAATTACTCAATTAGTGTTTCATTCGATAAATATATTTTAATACGATTTTTGACATAACTCTAAAGTTATTCAATTAGTTATCACATTTATTTTATAGATAATATTTTTTTAACGTTTGACAAACGTGTTAAGTGCAGCTAAAATATAAATAAGTGTCCTTACTTGTATTTTGATGATATTTTCAGTTTTAAGTATTGTATTTTTACTAATGTTTTAATTTCATCCGTAAATGCAGTCGTGTGTGATAATTTACGATAAATAAATTAATAAATGCTCTAGTGTCTCGATATTTACATTATTAAGATTTTGAGGCTTATTCCTTAAGAAATTTTGTTTATAGAATTTTCTAATTATTAATTATTATTATTCTATTAATATACAAAAACTATGCACTAATGCAGCGGTTCTTAAGATTATATGGTCTAGGGACCCCTTTTTGGTCAATTTTTTTTCGGAGACCCCCCCCCCCCCCGCCCCAAGCCGACAGAAAAACAAAGAAGGTCGATTGAGACTAATTAATGACATAAATGGAAATGTAAAAGTACTTTGATTTATGCCAAACATGTTACACGGACCCCTGGTAAAAGTTCAGCGAACCCTAGTTTAAGAACCGCTGCACTAATGTATATTCACAAATTAAAAATAAAAACTTTGACGACTTTGATAGTGAAATCTATAGCCAATCAAATGCGAGCGACATTTGCGCCATCGTTGCTGATGTAGCAGAAATGTAAACTAATAATCCACCCACGCATCGAATTAATCTTCGTTCACACCGGGCAATTCAAATTGAAAATAATTCATTCGAGATCTTGTACATGATTTACCACTTTAAAAAACACTTACCATCATCGCAAAACATAATATATATATATATAATATACATATATAATACATAAATATATCAAATTAAAATGTCATAAATACGAATATCATGTGTCAGATGCCTAATTACAAAATGGCGACACTAGGGCGCGAATTTTAAAATTTACTAATCCATTTGTAACAGCACAGAATAACAATACGTCATTTTTAGATTCAATAGGTTATATAAATTTAAATCACACCACAATTTTACATACAATAAGTTTTAATAAACAAGTTATATAAGGCTGGGTATAAAAGCTGGCTCCAAAATGAAGAGTAGTCAGTCAGTATTGTGACAGTTGGTCTGTGCGTATTTTCTTCAAGCAGTCTGCAGTGATAGTGTTTTGTTTTCCAAGTTAAAAAGGTACTTATTTTCAGTCTTATGTTTTGTATTTTTACTAATATTTTAATTTCATTTGTAAATGCAGTCGTGTGTGATAAATTACGATAGCTAAATTAATAAATGTTCTAGTGTCTCGACGTTTTTAATCGAACTTTAATGGCATTCACTTCCGTGCTGGTAAATTGTTTTAAATCTGCGTTTGTTATAATAAATTGTTCTGCTGTTTTCAGGATTACGAGAATGACCGTCTTTTGAACGCAACTGTGGAACCTACCAAAAGAATACACCCGCATGAGGAAAACACCCAAGGTAAATATATTTTTTTTGTTGTGATTGTTATAAGTTGTTTACGCTCTGCGTTTATCAATATATATTTAAATTTGCAATATCAGCAATTATTACAGTGTTATAGATTATAGAATGTAATTATTAATTATTTACGCTATAATTAACATTGTAAGTTTAATAAAACAACATTTTCTGTTTTTTATCAATATAATTGCGATACATAATAGCGTAAATAATACTTGGTGATTTTACAAACTCGTATTCAAATCTAACCTCTTTACTTTTATCCTAATGAAACTGTCATACCAAAAGCTTATGAATTAAACACTCATCAAAATTATAAAAGCCTACGTTAATATTTCAAATTTAAAAATCGAAATGTCACGATCGTCTTTCCTATGTTTCAGATTGTTCTGTTCAACATCGGATCAGAGGCTAGCTAGCTAGTTATATTGCATCTGCAACGCCTTCCTTTGATGTGCCGTTCTGAAGGAAGCCAATAAAACATATTTATGTGTAATTTTCTGTGTATAACTAATAATGTCTTGCTTTATATTAAACAATAAATAAATTGTGTAATAATTTTTTTTAAATTAGAGTTAGGCACAGGCTGTGAATTTTCAGGTCAAAATTGGAAACAAAATAGACAGCATTAATAAACATATTGTTTATTAAACACCATACCATTTGTCAAATCAGTATTCTCTAACTTACTACTACAAAATTGTAATCGAACATTTTAATCTAAAATCAACTGTTTTTCTAAATAATTCACAAAACTAATTTCTACAAATATTTATATATCATCCCCTTATTACCTTTAAATGAACCTATCATATTTTTTTTAATGATCAAAACAAACTTATTTAAATTTTAAAATGAAAATACATAACCTTTAAATTGATACTCACATGTAGATAATGTTGTTTTAAATATTTCATAACAAATTATATTTCACATAACGCACACTAAACATGAGCAACGATTTTGTTTATTAATTCTACCAAAATATTGTTTATTATACATATTTAAAAACTTAAAAGCTGTCATCTTAAATTCTGCAATATACTATGTTTACACCGCAGATAAGTAAAGTTCACACGGTGATTTATTCTTACTAAAAAGCATTTGTTGCGATTAAGTACAACATATAAATATTAAATTATGTTCAGTTTGAATGAAACTGCACTATTGCAGATTTAAAACATTTTACCAGCACGGAAGCGAATGCCACTTGTAATAATAAGCACGGGAAGTATTGTTCCAAAAGCTCGTCTGCGACGGAGCAACCGACGAAATGGAGGCAAACAATGACCTCCGCACTGGAAACGATAACGGTACTCTAAATTCAATAACTGTCACCACTGACCAGTACTCACGGTGTATATCGGAACACAGTCTAGATCGTAACAAAATTTATGTTTTCTTTACTCACGTAGTTTGTATCACGCATATGCTCGGTAGGACTTAGATAGCAGTACAGCGCTTTCTCGGTTACATTCAAAGCTTGTCATTCTCATAGTCCTGAAAACAAAACAATTCATTATAATGGTTGCAGATTTAAAACAATTTACCAGCACGGAAGTGAATGCCATTAAACTTTAAGTAAAAATGACATTTTTTCATATTAATTAAAAAAATTAATTTCACACATGCACTAGTGTATATTAATTGTTGTTGTTCTGTGGTACTAACGATAAGTAAATATAGGTACATATGTTTTCATTGATTGAAAAAATTAAATAAATACTGACCTTATTTGGAAACTGATAACATGTACTTAATGCATTTTACAATTTGATACACGTGTTAATTTACATGAAGATCGCATTATTTTCAAACACTGATATAAATTACAGATGTAAATTGTTAAAAAAATTGTAGGTTAAAATTTTGGCGCAAAACAATTTATTATAACCATAGACATAGAGAATGGACCAGACATCTGACCCGAGAGCAGAGTCGTGTCAAAAGAAAGAGATAGAAATTATCATAATATATTAATCTACTGTTGATTAATATATGATATTATTATACTATATGTATATAAAGAGGTTAAAATAATTAACGTTATAGAAAATTTTATTTAAAAAAAAGAAACAATTATTGATTTATAAATAATATAAGTTTCGAATTTTTTTAACCAATTTTAATATCTTGTTTTAATATCAAAAAAAATATTTATAATTTTGTTAAGTAAATCTTGTATGTGCTGTTTGTAAATGCAGCAATCCACCTCATAATTTTGTAGCAACCACGTGGGGGGGAATTGATTTCAAACTATTTTTTATTAATATAAATGTAATATTTTTGGTAGCAAAAATGTTATTTTCCCGAAATATCCTTTCATAATTTTTTAATTATAATTTTTTTTTTATTTCCTCGATGAAATATGAACCATTATAGTATGTTTATTGTTTATATTATTTACTTTTCTAATAAAAAACTTATTGCACAAAAATCACAAGATAGATATACAAAAATATATCTTGACAGAAATACTACCAGATTCTTAGAAAAAGAGGTAGATATATTCCAAACTACACTGCATCTCTCTCTCTCCCTTTTTGAACAGATGTTACATCATTGAGTTAATACAGAATGCACTGTCCATTCTCTATGTCTATGATTATAACCTTCGAGCAATTATAACGATTGCAGATTTAAAACAATTTACCAGCACGGAAGTGAATGCCATTAAACTTTAAGTAAAAATGATATCCAAGACATTCTTTCACAATATAAATTAAGAAAATTAGTTTCACTCATGCACTAGTGTTTATTAGTACTAAGTTATTAGCAAAATTAAATAAAAACTGACTTTATTTGGAAACTCATTACATGTACTTAATGCATTTTACAATTTGATACACGTGTTAATTTACATGAAGATCGCATTATATTCAAACACTGATATAAATGCTGATGTAAATTGTAGGTTAAAATTTTGTCGCGTGTTTCTAGATTTTAATTATCGTAAATCATCACAAATCGAAGTATTTCCAACATAAAATACATTTAATCACAAACACTGGTTTATAACACAAGCACTACAAATGTCTATTAATCCTCGTTTCAAGTGTATAGAACGTTATATTCGTTATATTTATTAATCTCGTAGCGTTATTATATTTTATTATATTTATTATTCTGTGCACTGATATAAATTACAGATGTAAATTGTTAAAAAAATTGTAGGTTAATAATTTGGCGCGATTCTAGATTTTAATTATCGTAAATTATCACAAACGAAGCATTTTCAACATAAAATACATTTATTTACAAACACTGGTTTATAACACAAGCACTACAAATGTCTATTAATCCTCGTTTCAAGTGTATTCGATATAAATTTTATAGAACGTTAAAATTATTATTCTTATAAAGTCATCGACCATATTCGCCATCTTGGCGCCATCTAGTGTATATTGTATGAACTATGTACTTATAGTTCATACAACATACACTAGATGGCACCACTAGGGCGCGTATTTTGAAATGTATTAATTTATTTAATTTCAATTAATTACTTAATTAGTGCTTTGTTATCTTTGATAAATATATTTAAATACGATTTTTGACTTAACTCTACAGTAATTCAATTACTTTCCACATTTATTTTATTGATAATATTTTTTTAACGTTTGACATTTGTAAGCATGCAATGTGCAACTAAAAATGAGTGTATTTATCATATTTTGGTGACATTTTCAGTTTTATGTTTTGTATTTTTACTAATGTTTTCAATAATAATTTACAATCCCAGTGCAGATTTAAAACAATTTACCAGCACGGAAGTGAATGCCATTAAACTTTAAGTAAAATTGACATTCTTTCATAACATAAATTAAAAAAATGAATTTCACAAATGCATTAGTGACTATGTTTAATTTAAAGCGGCCCTCACACGTGCAATATTACTGACAGTATTATTGATCGTGTGATGTGAGTACTGATGTACTTTCAGTATAGAAAAACGATACTGATGACTGATGGAAAAATCGGATATCGAGTCGTCAGTAATTTTATACTGATAATAATATAATTAATTAATAATATTGATGGTGTGAGGTGGATAATGACTGTTTTTCAGTATTATTAGCACAGCGATGGAAGATGCACGTGATGAATGTCCAAGCGCGCGAATCATGCTTAATACTTTATTATAGATGTTAATTTTCATTCGAAAATAATTGTGGTAGTCTTTTGGATCGGAAAGCTGGATTTCTTTTAAAAGATTTAAATGACAATACTTCTTACGTTTGGCAATCCATTCTTTTACCCATCGCTTCCTATTATTAACCCGTTTAATTGGAATAGAAAACGCTAAAATAATTGCTACGCACGCTTGTCGCTTTACGACGATTTTCGTCCATTATAATAAATCATTTTTTTATAAAATTTTTAATAAATAAAGACACGTTTACAAAAAACAAAGGAATTGACAATCTTTGACAGTTGACACTGCTGTTCATCGAAGTTCGCATCTTCACCAGTCGAATGCCAAACAAACTGAGTATTGACAATAATCACAAATCACATATAATATAGACATGGGCGCCGGCAGAATTTCTTTTAGGGGGGTGCATTTAGATACATGAGATGAAAGTATATACGAAAAAATATTTGGTCTTCAGTTTTTATATATATAAAATTTGAAACTGACACGATTAAAAAAAAAAAAAAGGTCCTCAGTTTTATATTTTTACATTTATACCTTATTATTCACAGTCAATTTTTTTCATTTTACCAGGGGGGTGCAAATGTATTAAATTTTAAAATTACAATAGTATTTCTTAATTATTTCATTTGCCAGGGGGGTGCAAGTGCACCTCCTTGCACCCCCCTCCCGGCGCCCATGAATATAGATAATCAGCTCTTATGGCCATCATTGGTTACTCATGGAAATACGAACGGGGCAAGGGGAATGCACGTTCTAGTTATTTTCATGAGCTACGTTGGTAAAACTGTGCCCGTTTTACTCACAGAATAATAAATATTACTGAGAAGTTGACAGTTATTTGAAATATATATTTGTTGCAAAATTTGTGCTGAACGTTATGACGACGTGTTGTAGTTGTTCGTGTAGTGTTTTCTATTTTAAAGATGTTTTTTCTGTGTTATCGTGATTTTAAAGTATTATAAAGTAAAAATTTGGTGTTAAATCTGTTACAGTGTCAATGCAATAATAATTTTAATATTCTTAGTTTGTGCAGACATCAATTTATTTATTTTTGTAGTATTGATAGTCATAGGTAGCTACCTATACTAGTATATTAGTATACCTACATTTCAAAATTAGTAACTGATTTAATATCATATAAATTTGTCAATGTAATGAATAGATATTTGACCTAAATGTTTAACATGCAGTTATGTGACTCTACATAATAATATATAATGATGCATATTATATAAGAAACTGTATAATTGTAAATAATATATTATTGTAAAATTCAAAATAATGTATAGGTATTATATAAATAAATCGATAACTTTGTTAAAATTAAATTACTTTTTATTGTTTTTACCTTTCTATTTGAAATTAAAAATAAGTACAAATATTATGAATAGTAGGCAACACGCATAACAAACCTTTTCACCTCTCCCGTCGTATGTTGACCCCCTCGCCCATGTTCGAACTTGGGAGTGTATAATACTATGGTAGCTGACTATCTATATTATATGTGATTTGTGACAATAATCTATACTGACCATGTGAGGAGTACACTGTCAGTATTACTGATCGTGTGAGGTCCGCTTAAGAATGCAGTGGTTACCGTGCTTTTTGACGGTAAAATGCACGATTCGTACCGTCAAAACCCCGGCAACCACTGCATTCTTAAATCAAATAGGGTACTAAGTAAATATAGGTATTATGTTTTCACTGATTGAAAATATTAAATAAATACTGACCTTATTTGGAAGCTCATAACATGTACTTAATGCATTTTACAATTTGATACACGTGTTAATTTTCAAACACTAATATAAATTACAGATGTAAATTGTTAAAAAAATTGTAGGTTAAAATTTTGGCATGTGTTTCTAGATTTCAATTATCGTAAATTATCACAAAACGAAGCATTTTCAACATAAAATACATTTAATCACAAACACTGGTTTATAACACAAGCACTACAAATGTCTATTAATCCTATATTCGATATAAATTTTATAGAACGTTATATTTATTAATCTCGTAGCGTCGTCGTCCATATTCGCCATATATTTCTGACGTCTCGGCTATCTTGGTGCCATCTAGTGAATGTTTTATGAACTATGTGTACTTATAGTTCATACTACCATACACTAGATGGCACCACTAGGGCGCGTATTTTAAAATGTATTTATTTCAATTAATTACTTAATTAGTGCTTTGTTATCTTTGAAAAATATATTTTAATAATAATTTAATAGTAGTGACGTTAAATATAAATAAAAACAATATATATATATTAATTTTGGACTCAACAATTGAATATTAATATTAACTTGGCTTTTAATTGTAATGAGTTATTGTATTTTCCTTCCCCCTCTGAAATAAAAACATTGTACCTTTCCTATTTTAATAAATAACCGTAATGATTAAATTAAAACTTGTTTATTAATATATGCAATATGTATATAATATGTATAATATTAAAATTTTTAAGAATTAAAAATCCATTATCAAAAAACATTTGGTTAAAAAATTCGACAATATATTAATCATTATTATTATTATTAAAAACGTGCGACAAGCACTTCAGTGAAAGCGACTTTACGTACGACGACCGCTACCTTTAAGCAGCATCGTCACATCGTCACTGCGTTAACCCTTTAACCGGGAAGGCATTACGAGAAAACAAAACACCTCGAAAAAACAGTCCGACGTTATTCAATCTACGTCTAACATTCGACAAAATTGGCACGTAAAACTAACTACAAACACAGCAATTTATGTAAAAACAATGTATGTAATCATATAGGTTATGTAGGCCCAGATGTCAATGCAAATACTGTAAGATTGGCACATGTAAAAAATATATAGTAAAGCTTTACTGATAAAAATAGAGGCACGAGTGTTGGGCATTTAAAAAAAAACTATAGCTGCGTTAATTTAAAACTTTCCAGGTTATATTAATTAAAAATCACTTTCATAACCTAAAAAAAATAGCTAAGTACTGTCAATAACGATAATTAAGTATAAATTGAATTATAACTTTTACAGAAATTGCTGCTAAAATCACTGGCATTTCACTTTACTGTTAAAACTTAATAGCTACATTTTTTAACTAGATTTGGTTAAAAACATTCATTATCGTAATATGGCAGGTTACTTTGTAAACAATACTTATTATAAATATATATAAAATCTGATAAAAACAGTTATTAATACAATATAATATATACTATGTTACAATAAGACACATTTTCATAAAACTTTAGCACCAAAACAGTTATATTTTTGATTAGAACATTTGCAATTTGTAAACTGTGAATAAAAGACGCTCGCACATTCCACAGTTCAAAATAAGCTCCGTTTTGTACCTTCAAGGATATTTACAAATACGAGCTCTACGCTTTTATTTACCTCCCATATAAAACCAGTGCTTCTCAATATTTAATCCAGAAACACAAACTACGAACGTACGAGAGATTTTTCGCCGTCGTCGGCGCACATTTCTTAAACGCCGACCGTCACAGGTTTCCTTCCAAGTTAGCGTGGCGAAAAACCTCCGGTGCGTTCGTAGCCAGACTATCTAAAAATAAAACAATCGACAATTTAAAAAGCGAAGGACACTTGGAAGAAAATTTCATATAAAAAAATGAATCAGCCGTCGAATCGGTAGCTTTTCAACGTCGTCCCTTGTTGCTTGGTTTGAGACGTCATCACGGTCCTCTTCTCTATAATCTTCTGCGTCACAGACTGCTTGCACATCCTTTGTTCCAGCGTTTCATTATCTGTGATAAGTGGTGGTTCGTTTATAACCTCAAAATTAGAGTAGTTCATAACGGTCTGGTGCGTATCAGAAGAACCGTTATTGAAGCTCTCGTGCGTCCTCGACTCGCTCTTATTATAAACAGGCGTGCTCGTGAAATACTTCTCCTCGACTAAACTTGATTTCTTCGGCGTGGCCGAAACGAATTTCGGTAAATTATCCACACAACTGGAATTAGATGTCTGGCTCGCAGTGCGCTTGTAAAGGTTCTCTTTATTCCTATCGTTCCTCGTGTACGATTCGTCCAAACTCGACGAAGTATCGCACGAAGACGTCCTCGAAAAGTTCTTCGTGAAGCTCTCCGAATATTTCTTGTAAGGTTCAGGAAGTTTGTAGAAGTTGTTTGTGTGTTTCGGGGAAGTCGGGGATTTGTTCTGTCGGCGATGCAGTGAAGAGTTGTGCTCGTTTAACTCAGATATCAGCTCCTTGCCTTTCTTGTTCCGTTCTAGTGTACTTACTTTCTCGGGGCTTGTAAGTTGACTGTAGTTTTCTAGCGAGTGTGTGTCGTAGGATTTGTTTATTTGTTGGTAGTCGTAGGATGTGTCCAGAGAATGTGTTTCACCGCTGCAAATGTATGTTCAAAAGTGAGGTTATGTTTTACATGAATTGAAGTAAATTCATTTAGATAAAATCAGTTTATTTTTTTATTTTAATATTTATCGAAAACATACATAAAATAATGTAATATTCAAAAATTCTGCAACTGCGGTAAAAATGGTCATATTTAAATAAATAAAAAAATGTTTTAATGCTTGAAATGTCTTCTTTCTAATGCATTTTTTAGTATGAAATTTAATTCATTTTTTGCGGAGTTATAGAAGTTTAAAACAAGAAGAAAAAACCCATTACAAAAAAAAAACGATTTTTGCTTAACGTCAAATAACTCTGCGGAAAAAAACCGTAAACCTAATCTGCAAAAAGCATTTTGTAGCTGCAACTCTACTCTTTCAAATGGCACAGATTTTATTTAAAAAAAAAAAAAAAAATTCACACCCCTGAAAAAAATTGACAAAAAAATACGTGTTTTTTTTTTCCGCGAAAAATCAATTATTCTTCAATCTGCAAAAATCATCGTAAAGCAGACATTCCAATCTTTGAATTGCCATTTTTTTGATCAACTTTCGACCAGTTTTACCACAACTACAACACTTTGTTTTGAATCCCGAACGATCCAAACTGATTTTACCGAATTGATTGAATCACAAAATACTACTTACAGTTTGTGCGTTTATTACGACATGCACCAACCACTCAGTAAACATTTCTGTGTAACTGTACATTAACATTGTATCTACAGCATGCAAAAAATCAGTTAATACCAGCAGCAAATTAGAATTATAATTAAATAAATACAAAACGACCCCATGCAACAAGAGATAAGAAACAAACTTGCATTCCGACCAATGTTCAATCACAAATTTCACCAAAGTTGTCGATTTTTCTTTGCAGAAAATACAAATAAATTTTACGTAACCTCACTTTTTAACCGACTTCAAAAAATAATAATTCGCATAACTCCGGTAAATATGCACCGATTTAGATGATTTTTTGTTTATTTGAAAGAGTATACTCCCGAGGTAGTCTCGTATAAATTTTATCAGAATGGACCATGGACTTCAAAGTTACGTTACTCAAAAGAGAAAAAACGACTTAAAAAAAAACGTTAAAAATACTGAAAAGTACATAATAATTAAATTAAAACTATGTTTTTTGTATAAAACAGTGTCGCGACGTTTATTAAGAATTTATATTGTATTTTGTGATGAAATATCGGTCGAAATGACGTGGCTTATGCCCAGAAATCATGGTTAGAAGTTTAATTAAAAAATAAACCAAAACCTTTATTTTTAATATTTTCTTTTTGCGTATATTATTTTTGCAAGTAGAATAGTTTCTGTTAGTTGTTTAATAATTGTAAAAATATATTACCGTAATTATTCACACTGATATAAATATCTTGAAGTGACGATTTTTTCAAAAATATAAAGTGTATATATATTTTTTAAACAATAATGTGCACTAGATTTTAAATGTTTCAGATTGATGTTAAATAAACATTTTTTTAATATTTTTCATAGAAAAAAAATCGCGTGTTCGACGACAGAACTAAATAGGCTTAAAATGTGCTTTATATAGTCTAATTTTACGTATTAAAATATAACTGAAAACGCCTCCTGTTTGATGACATAGAACTTTGTAAATATAAATCATAGAGATTTCGAGATCGGTTTAAAATGTGCGTAATGTAATCTAATTTTACGAATTAAAATTTCAAAACATTTCGATAAATCATTCATTGGTTACAAATATCCAAAGAACAAGTGAACTGATTCACCGGTTTTCAATATTTCAACATCAATCCAAAACAAACTGAAAACTACGTAAACAAATTAAAACACACCACGGAAAAAAAACTAAAAAAGAAAAAACGGCATCGTGTAAGTATTATACAAAGTAAGAGAGAGAGAGAGAGTATTAAGTAGGCGACAACCACACACCTTGTTACACGGTTACATGGGGGCGATGCAGAGCGCACTCTCCGCTTACCGCGTCACGTATCCCTCGCTGGTCTCGGACTCGTCACCGGACCCGCCGCCGCTCCGGAGCTTGTACTTGGCGTGACGTATCGCGGTCAGCTTGCCCCTCGCCTCTTCCAGCTGCTTCTCGATGCGGACAACCTCGGACCTACCATTTTTATAAAATAATAATGATAGGTTTCCGTAGTCATCACGATTTATAAACAAGATCTTTTTTTTTTAAATAAACTATTCTAGCTACAGTGTTCGTTATAGTTTTCATTGAGAGTACTAACTAAAAGCTACATTCTAGATTTTTTTCAGATTTTTTGCATCGTTAGTTTAGAAATTAGAGTGGGGAGAGACGCTTTGGTAACAAAAGCAAATATCTCGTAACTGAAGGGTTAAAATCAAAAAGACATTTAACATTTTTTGTTGTATTTTAAGAGACCTATCTAATGACACCCCACTCAATAGGGTAAGTGAAAAAAAAATGTGAGTTCACTTTTCAATCTATGGGAGGGGGTCCAAAATAATTTTGACAGTGTTCGTTATAATTTTCAGTGAAAGTACTAATTAAAAGCTACATTCTCGAATTTTTTCAGATTTTTTGCATCGTTAGTTTAGAAATTAGAGTAGGGAGAGACGCTCTGATAACAAAAGCAAATATCTCTTAACTGAAGGGTTAAAATCAAAAGGTCATATAACATTTTTTGTTGTATTTTAAGAGACCTATCTAATGATACCCCACTCAATGGGGTAAGTGAAAAAAAATGTGAGTTCACTTTTCAGTCTATGGGAGGGGGTCCAAAATAATTTTGACAGTGTTCGTTATAATTTTTAATGAAAGTACTAATTAAAAGCTACATTCTGGATTTTTTTTAGATTTTTTGCATCGATAGTTTAGAAATTAGAGTGGGGAGAGACGCTCTGATAACAAAAGCAAATATATCGTAACTGAAGGGTTAAAATCAAAAGATCATATAACATTTTTTATTGCATTTTAGGAGACCTAAATGGATTAAGTAAATTTTTTTTTTGAATATACTTTTCAGTCTATTTCAAAAATCTTATCATTTCTGTTTTTCGACTTACATTGCGTTCAACTCCTGGGCCATTCCGCCGACCATTCTCCTATTAACGACTACGCTTCGTTCCTCTTCTTTTGCGATCGCCTGCGTGGCCGCGCGCACCAAATTATCCGTAGACCTGATGACCGCGTTCCCAGCGCTCTGCAACCTCCGCGTGCTGTCGCTGTCCGGGTCGGCTTTGACTTTACACGCGACCAGAAGCTGCGCCGTCGAACTGGCCACTTGTTTAGCTGCCGATATCAGCTTGTCTTCGGAAGCGACGCCTTGAACCAGAGCGTTCGCCGACTCTACGAGCGTGTGCGTCGCGGCCGCTACCATTCTAGCTGCAGATATCAGACCCTCGGACCACTGGCCGTCGTCTGATGAGGTCAGAGGCCGTCGCGATACCCGCCCGGCGTCTATTAGTTCGCGTTGAGCTGCCGACGCCGCTTTCACGAGGGCTGAAGTGGCTGCCGTTATGCATTTAGCTGCTTCGAGGATCATTTCGTCGAAGTTTAGGGTTTCGTCGGCTTCCTGAATGCATATCGATTCGATTAGTTCTCGAATCGTTATGTATAAATGATTCTACGTCTTATTTTCTTGTATTTTAGAAGATATTTGTATGACTAGTTGAAGTTCACTGCAGGAAATTTCACTAAAAAATTTTGAATTTTTGATTTCGTTAAAAGTATGTTTATTGTATAGAAAATTACGTGAAAAGTTGTTTGTTTCAAACCGCAGGTCTGTATCTCAAACCGTTCTCGAGATATAGCCTCTCAAAGTTTTAGTTTTTTCAAATTTTTGGAGAAAAAAGGCCATAACTTTTGAACGCGTGGTCGGAATTGATTTTAGTTGACGGATTTGGAATCAGCGTGTCAAAATCTATATAATGACATGTATAATACTTTAAAACTCGAAAAAAAAATTTTGGTCAAAAATCGACATTTTTTTAAGGTATACCCCTTTGAATTTTTTCGATTTTTCGCGAAATTTTTTTTTTCGAGTTTTAAAGTATTATACATGTCATTATATAGATTTTGACACGCTGATTCCAAATCCGTCAACTAAAATCAATTCCGACCACGCGTTCAAAAGTTATGGCCTTTTTTCTCCAAAAATTTGAAAAAACTAAAACTTTGAGAGGCTATATCTCGAGAACGGTTTGAGATACAGACCTGCGGTTTGAAACAAACAACTTTTCACTCCATTTTCTATACAATAAACATACTTTTAACGAAATAAAAAATTATAAATTTTTTAGTGAAATTTCCTGCAGTGAACATCAACTCGTCATACAAATATCGACTAAAATACAAAAAAATAAGACGTAGAATCATTTAGTTACTATATAAATATATAAGAATTTATTTAAAAAAGTAAAAGCTTGAACTAAAGGTGTTTCATAACTAGTTTTGTTTGTTAATAGGAGGGGGAGGATTGACGAAATATGCTTCCCTTATTAAAAATTTCACGCCTCGCCACTTTTATACATATTAATAAAATTTACGAAAAAACATGTAGGCATCCATTTTATATCTGTCATTTAAATATTGTCACTTATTGTTTGATACGTTTTTCTATGAAAATGTACATTAATGAACATTTGGATATTGTTCTGAATTTCATACTTTTCATTGTTGGTATGGTATGTTTTTTAAAAATGTTGAATTGTGTTTGTTGAAAAATGTGGAATATGATTTTCAGGTTCTGTATTTATTCTTTTGTGACAAATTGTTTTAAGAACATATACTACTTGAAAGTTAGGTTATGTATTTTATTTATTATTTTGAAATAAACTTAATAAACCACTATTATTACAATTAACATCAATTTTTACAAGAAATGAGAGTAAAGATAAAAAAATTACCATTCTTCAAAAAACGATAGTTTCAAAAGTCTAAGGGTGTGCTTTTTATGAGCAAGCCATCCTATTTTATACTTACGATTTATTGAGCGATGATGTTAGACCCGCTGTAATAATATGTTTGATTCCTGGGTGATATAAAAAACAACCAAGAATATCAAACATATCTTACAGAGACTCTACGATAGATGTATCTCCTGAAAAACCATCGGAAAATACCACAAATACACTCGCGAAATTCAAACTGTCGCATCTTCGGTAAAAATGCTCGTAGAACGATCATTCAAAAAGCATTTTGAAGCTTGGAATCCCAATATTTTAATGTAATACAATTTCCCTATTGAAATTTAATCGATTTAAAAAAAAAAAAATTGAAACCGAAAATTTTGATTTTCACTTCAAATTTGAATAAATATCTGGAAAAAAATCGCAGATCAAAAAATCAAAAATCACCTATAAACTAATATTCCAATCTATCAAATGCAACAAAGTAGACCGTTCTACGTCTTTTTTCCACCGAGCCAGAGCATGACAAAGTTTCATAAAATTTTTTTAAAAATCTACTCACATGCACGCTGTTTTTCCTCGGCCTCAGACTAGCC
Source organism: Sialis fuliginosa (assembly GCA_961205875.1). NCBI lineage: Eukaryota > Metazoa > Arthropoda > Insecta > Megaloptera > Sialidae > Sialis > Sialis fuliginosa. The sequence goes on along the minus strand of OY540818.1, from coordinate 20,329,661 downwards.
AATTTCTTCGCTGCCGCATCGATAGAAGCCGCGGCACCCAGCAGCTCGTTCTCCGCGATGACCGTCGGGTCGTCCGGGTCCACCCAGTTCGACCCCTTGAGTAATTCGGCTGCCGTCACGAGCTCCGTGACTCCCTGGGCCAACCGACGCGACACTGTCGGTATCAGATGTTTATTTTCGCTGCCAGAGTTCAAGATGAGCTGCAACAACTCGCGGTACAAAACAGCGACGTCGTTTCCCGCCTTCAAGGTCCGTTCTCGCAGTTCCTCGGACTCGGCGCAGTTGTAAGCGGTCGCCTGAAGGTCAGATACAAGGGGGTATATTAAAGCTGAACGCGATCGGTGGACGTGTTACTTACCCGACATATAACAAGCATGTTTGAGATGGCTTTGCGGCCCATGTTGGCTGCCTGAATGATATCCTCTTGTTTGTTACTGTTTCCGGCCGCGGCCGCTTTAGCGGTGGCTACGGTTATAGCTTTAGTACATCGCACGAGCTCTTCAGGTGTTGCGTTGGTTTTTTGAGCTTCGGACGAGATATGCAACGACTGTAAATAAACGAGATTTTGACACGTGAAATGAGATAATATTAGAAACATTTTAACACCATTCCGAAGTTTCTGCGAATTCTAGTTCCGGAATAATAATAAATAACTCACTCTAAGCTCTTGTCCGATGGCTTCTATCGTAGATTCCAGTGCCCGCGTGCCTCTAGTGTGCTCGTCTTCGACCGCCTTCACGATTTTCAATAAAGACGTGACGTTAGTTACCATAACCTTAAAATAAAATAAAACACGTTTCAGAAGATCGTAACGGTGAAGTAAAGTTAAAAAGACAATCGCCAAACATGCAGGAAGTCTGCTAAAAAAGCCTCGTGTCGTGTTAGTGCCTTTACTGGAAGAGAAAACATGTTAATTTTAAAAACTAAAATAAATATATTCAAATACATACCGACTATTGTTGGATACGTTTGAAATTTCGATAGAAAAACAATCGGAAAGGATAGGAAGTACTCGTTTTTGGGAAGTTTAGAAGGCAAAGTAACAAACTACATTTAAAAAATTAACTTAATTTAAAAAATCGTTTTTTGTATCGGATATTTCTAGAAAAAAGGAGTTCCGGGACGCCTGTATTTTATTAACTGTAGTTAGTTGTCTTGACTTCTGAACGAGCTAAAAATCGAGACTGAAAGTCCATAGATACAATATTTATTTGAAAAAGAGAATATAAAGAGTAAACAATAATAACAATAGATTAAAAATGCAGAATAAATACTTGGGATAGAAATGAATGAAACTTATATAGCGTTTCAAAAAATACTAAATAAACAGGGTTATCGTACATCTTTCTGATTTCTCGATATGTGTAGAATATACAAATCCAATTTGGTCTTTTGGTTTAGGAAATAACTTGAAATATACATACGGGAACATATTATTCGCGCGGAGACCCGTGTCGCGGCATTCGGTCCTTTGAACGTCAATTGTTTATTTTGTTTTCAATAATTAACTTTTAAATTTAAATAGAACAAAAATTATTTTTACGTTTTGTTCTGATTCGTTTTTGTTAAGTAATTTAAGTGTTGTTTGGTTTTTATTACAATAATAACTAATCGTGTTTTTAAAATCCTTAACAATAATTCCGTAGTCTACGCGAGCGAAGCCGCGCGGGCCCAGCTAGTTTACTATAATTATGCCAAATATAGGCTTCCTAGGTCAAACGGTTAGTAAAGTAGTTAGAGGTTGTGACGGACAGTACGATAACCCTACAGAGTAACAAAGAAGAAGCACGGATCTACGCAATCATAACAATATCGCTGTAGGGCTTCTGTTCGTGGCTGACGTTCTCGCGGCTCGAGCCCAGCAAGTGCAGCAGCTCGTCCTCCTGGTCTGACACCCACCAGTCCGTGTCGGACTCGGCCGTCGGACCCTGTCCAATCAGAACACAACGTCAACTCTCTCCGGTCCACCAATCATCATCATCATCATCATCTCACAAACTCTCTCTGTTACAACAACAAAAGCGCAAAAGGAAAACACTATATATCGGGTGGACCTTAATATGATGATGTTGCGTTCCAATTTTATCAAAATCGCATGCACGTGTGTCATTAATTATTATATTCAAAGTCCCAAAGCTTTAATACGTGTAAAATGGTCCATCTGCAGGTTTTCATCAAACAAAAATAAAAGATGCCTGACAATTTAATATAACTTTAAAATAACTTGTCACTGTGACGGTTCAAAAAATTGTCAACGTTTGGGAATTTTATATTTATATTAAGTACTAGTTAGCCTCTAAAACCCCCAGAGAATATATATACCAAATTTCAAGGTTCTGAGATACGTGGAAATACTTAAAATCCTGATAGATGAGTGACCAGGACAATTATTTTTTTATACATATTTTTGAATATGTATACTTTTTAAAAATGCAAAAAAAATCACATTTTTGAATTGTCACAGTGGCTTTTTAACAGGCAAATATCTGACAATTAACTGTCAAATAACGGCTGTTTAACGGTCAGTTATCTTATAGCTGAATAATAATAAAAAATGTAATGGTTATTAGTTAAAATACCTACGTATAAAATATTCGGAAGATCAACTCTAGACCAAGAAAACCTTACGCCCGGTTTCAGAAACAGAGCACTTATTAACTTACAGTGTACAATATCTATTTAAGTCAGTTGGTATTAAATACATATTGAATAATCGGTTTGCCATTGTTACCATTGACAAAGAAGTCGATCTTTTAAATACGTTTTTTCATGCAACGGTAATTTTTTATTGTATTGTATATTTGAACCTGTAAAATAAAGTTTGCCAAGTCAAATCTTACATCCACTTAAAGATGCCTGTTTGTTTCTTATTTTGTTAAATAGAATAAGGCTTATTAATATGATAATGTGTATTATTAAGTAACGTATTATTTATGAATGTATGAAATATGTCTGCAGAAATTGAATTAATGCTTTGGGACGTTCCAATTTGTTTTGTAAGTTACTCATCTATGTTAAAGTCCACCCTCTTCAAGTAACACATAAATATTAATGACACAAACATGCGAATAAGTTAGATATTAATAAGCGTTCATGAAACTGCAAGATTATGTATTAACCTAAAGAAAGCACCAATATTATTAGTAGTAAATGTATTAACAACGACAATACAACAGAGAACAACTGACCTTCGCGCTGTCTTTGAGCTGGTTCATCGCGGGATGCGATATATGTTTCCCGGACGCAGCTTTGGTAGCTTGCACGAGCTCGCCGAGGGCCGACGCGACGTCCCTGACCGCGTTCATCAGCATCACTTGCGCGTCGGGACTGTTCGAGCCGAGACTGGCAGCGCCTATCTTAACTACCTCCGCGAGCTGAACTATTGTCGTGACGGCGTTCTGGGCGGCCACGGCCAGCTGGTCTTGCGAAGACGCAGCTCCTGCTACCAGGGTCTTAGTGTCCTCAACGAGGGCCTTGGCGGTCTTGAGTATCGCCTCGCGATGTTCACTGAAAGAATCTCCCGCGTGTTCCGGTTGCAATGTTCCGGCTGTTGCGAACATTATGGTTGTGTCCAGGTCGCCGATTATACCCGATACTGTGGAAGCTGCATTGATGCAGGCTTGGGTACCGCGGGAACCGGATTGTAAAGTGGCGAGCACTTGAGCGACCTGTACGAAATATTCATTTCAAAGCTCTGTTATTGACAGTATCATAAATTGATCACATTTGGTTTCAGCTTACCTTTTCACTGACGACTCTAGCTTCATCGGCCACTTCTCTACCGGCCCCGACACTGACAGCTCCCACGAGAGCCGACGTGGCCTGCCCCAGTTCCAATACGACGCTGCGCAAGCGCTGGGACACGTCGGAACTCGAGCACACCGCGGCGGCCCCGGGCGCGTCACTGGACAGAGCCACGTAGCGACGGGACAGCTCGGAACACAACGGACCGATCTCAGACGGAGACGTCGTGATTTTAGAACTCTGTGAACAAGAAAAACATTAAAATAATTGAAAACACGAATATTGTTAAAGCGACTCACTATTTCTTGCGCTAGACGGGCAACTTCTTTTGCGTTTTCTACCATCCTCGTCTGGAAATCGACAAAACTGTCTGACTCGCTGTAATTCCCTACGAACGACAATCTCTGGTCTGTGAGACGAGACATAGATCTTGTAATTGTATCAATGACGCCCGTATAAACACCACTCTGTGTAGATAGATGGTCCAACGTCACCATCAGTTCCTGAAGACCCTCTCGAATTCCCGACGAATACTCATCAATCTCCGGATGGATGTTAACAGCTTTTGGATTACCTCCCGATTCCTTGACCGCGTAAACCAGCTGCAAAGCCGATTCCGTAACTGTCTTTGCTTGATCCAGCAATAGAATCTGGTGTTTCGAGTTGAGCATCGTAGTAGAAGCCCCGATACATCCCGTGACGAGTGGGTCGAAGTAACCGACCATTTCTACGACCGAGTGGCCGAGGTTTTGCGAGTAACCGCGACCGGCGGAACGTACCGCTTCAATTCGGTCGGCTATTTCGTTCGCGGCGGACAAGGCTTGTCCTAGTTTAGCTTGTTGGGTGCCGGGAACTATATCGTCTGTCTGTCCGGTCGGCTGGCCGCTCACAGAGGCCAAAGACGCAGAGTCGAGTGATTTTAGATGGGAATTTAAGATGTTGACAGCGTCGGAGCATTCGTTTTGTCCAGGTGATTTGCCACTGTAATAGAAAATAGTGTTACTCCGGAAAGATGCCGGACAAACAAGAAGCGAAATATTGAATTTTTCTCTCTTTTAATATTTCGTAATTTTCACTTACCGAATATTAGCCAACAGTTTTTTAATGGAGTCACTGACATCTTTCGAATGATTGGCAAGCATCTGCCAAGTAGGAGGGTCTCTTGGAGACAGAGCGAGACTCTTGGCTGCTTTGACCATAGCACACGACCCATCGATAATCCTGCGTCCTGGCTCAACAATAACCTCCTGACTCTCTCTCGCCTTCATCGATATCTTCGCCGGGATTGTAATAAACTCAGGCGAGCTTGCAAAAATACACAAATTATCTACAGCATCGAGTAAAGGTCTCGTCGCCTCAGCACATCGTTCACGATTCACGTCAGAATAATCCGAATCGAGGTTTTTGATTTCTTTTACTAAGGCCGCAGTGGAATTAGCTACTTCTTTAGCTGACTGTACGAACTGTCGTTTCGCTACGGGGTTTGTAGTTTTAGAGCTCGCGGCCCTGCAAGCGTTGCACAAGGCGGAGGTGTGCTTTGCGATGATCGTCGCGGCCGATAGCACTTGCTGCTGGGAGGAAGTCGGGTTGGATAGACTCTGGCAGCCGATTGCGATCGCTTGAGATGCCCGAGCGAACTGGGCTTGATCCACGAGACCCGGACGACCGGCGACGCTTGTAGGGTCGGATATTCCAACCAAGTAAGCGGCTTGAGCTGCGGCTTCGACTAGACCGCAAACTGAATTGCTAACTCCTTTAACGGCTTCGCCAAACTGTTCATGCTCAGATTTCTTTGCGTGGTTGGTTATACCGGTCATACCGTCACCTAAACTCTTTGATTTCTCGACGACCGTATCCAAACACTCGAAGTAAGTCAAATCGCTGACCGGCTCCGATGGATTATTCAGAAGCGGTTTCAAGCTCTGTATATTCCTGATTGCGTTATCGCATTCCTTCTGTCCCGGCGCCGCCGAAGTGCACACGTCCACCAGGTGATTGATACTATCTGTCACGGCTCTAGCCGCAGTCGCAAGCATTGTCTTTCCATTCGGTGCGCTCGGATCGGCAGAAACTAGCTTTGCAGTCTGCAAAAGCTTGGCGGATGTTAGCGAGACGTTTTTGAGAGAGCTGAGCATCTGCTGGCGTATGTCGGGGTCGTGAGACTGACCGGCCATTTCCATCGCGATCGTCAGCAAATGGCCATAAGCTTCGCCGTACGACCGAGACCCGTTCGCGAGAGTCACCGGGTTCCGGACGGACGATATTACATCTCCGGATGCATCGTTTAGATGAGCTGCAGCTGTATTGAGTTCTTGTTGGAGCTGGCTGTAATTCTTGTTGGTCGGTGGGTACTCATTCATTGTTAACACCTGCGACATGTCATAGATATTTGTGATGACTTCATCGACGTCCTGTTGCCCCGGAAGGCTGTTCAAGCACTTGTTCACCGAGACCGATATATCCTTAGCCGTTTTCACGACCGTCGGCTTGAGCTTTCCGTTTGTACCCAACATGCCCGTCTGGGCTTCTCTAAGCAGGTCGTGGGTGTGTACGACAACCTCTCTCGCAGAGCTGATGATGCGGTGGTGCACCGCGGGATCCTGGGCGGCTATGCCCCGGCTCGCAGCCACGAGATCACGCATAGACGTGGTTAAAGTTGATGCACTGCGTCCAGCGTATTCGTGTTCGGATTGTTCGGCGGCGCTAAGAAGTTGGGAGGTTATTTGGGGGATGGATTTGGCTGCAGAGGTTAAAGCTGCGGCTGCGGATTCAGGCTGTGAAATAATTAATACGTGGATTAATAATTTCAATATAAAAAGTCAACAATCATATCTTACCGTCTCTCCTGGCAAAGGTCTAAGCTTCTCCAGTCTATCCAGCTCTTCCAGTTCCTGCTGCAAGTGGAACAGCACCCTCGTGGCCGCTTCAAACTGTTCTTTAGCCCACTCGACGCTACCGCCTCTACCGCTGTCTACTTCAGTCACAGTAGACTGCATCGTAGTTGTAGTTATAGTGACTAGTGCCGCTTTAGCTCGGCCGAGACTGGATTCCAGAGCCCCGGCACTTGAAGCTAGCTGTTGGGCTGCAGAGGTCGCCGCCATTGCAGACGTGCTCGACGGAGGAAGTGTTGTTGTGACTGATCTAGTTGAATGGACGAGTTGCCAAGCAGGCTGGAAGGAAAACGTTATTTATAATTATCTGCACAAATTGAAAAATAATTAAAGCTTACTTGTAAGAACTGCTCCGATGCATGGACCAGCCCCATCTGCGTAGTCGGTTGGTCAGGCTGATGTTTCAACCTAGAAGCTGCTTCCACTAGTTTGGTCGTATGTTCTGTGAGGATTGAGCAATCTTCTTCCAAAGCAGTCCATTGCGGGCCTCCGTTCTGCGGGGGTGATATAGCTCTCGCCGCATACACGCACTGGGCTGCGTCGGATGCAGCTTGCCTTGCACACTGTTCCAGTCTCTCGACAAACCGCATCTTGATGGCCGGAGTCGAAGCTGCGATACTCGTCACTTCTCTGAGCTGTTCTGCAGCCCTCCGGAGCTCATTTTGTCTTGAAGCATCTCCTGGAGTATTGGCACACTGACGGGCGGCTTCCACCAGGTGAGCGGTGGCGTCTGCTAAGGTCCGTGCGGCTGCAAGGAGACGTTTCGATGTTTCAGAATCAGGCTGCCTGTTGGCTTCACCCTTGATGCTCTGGATCAACTGGGCAGTCGCCTGGCCGAGGACACGGGCTTGTTTCACCATCTCTCCGGAGTCCCCTGAAGCGAATAGTTTATCTGAAGCTACTAGGATCGTTTCCATGCTGGTTTCTTGAATCGTTTCGTGAGCCCGTTCTCGTGTTCCTTGCTGGATGTGGTTGAGTAGATTGTTCAAAGTTCTCGTAACTTCCTGCGCGGCTGCGCTCAGTTCTGAAAGTAATCTTTCCGACTGGCAGGCCTCGGTGCAGATAGCCACCAGAGCTTCCACAGGTCTGGCCACTTCCCGTACGGCCGCTATCAGCTGGGCTTGACACGCTGGACTTTGGACCGTACTCGCCACTACTTTAGCACAAGCCACTAACTGCGACGTCGCCAGAGCACACTGAGTCGCCGCGCCTATAACCTTGTTCTGTGTCTCCTGATCTTCGCACGTAGCTGCGATATTCTTAGCCTTCAACACGAGAGCCGCAGTTGTATTAGCCACGGCCTTTGCTAAAGACAACAGAATATCCTGTATCTCTTTATTCTCTTCGCTTTCTTCGCCGATTGTCGACAGGACTTGATGACTCGCTTCGCCCACACGCGACGCAGCGTTCAGTAAATTCTGTCGCGGTTCTCTCGTTTCCGGTTCCGCCGCCTTCAATAAATCGCTGAATGCCGTGCACAGTTTACGCGTGGCATCCAACAAGCGATCGCCGCTGGTATTGTCTTCCATCAGGGCCGCGATCATCTTGACGTCTTTGGTCATCTCCGGTAGATTACTTTGGATCGTGGTAATTGCCGCGCCCACAGCGCTGTGGTCTACTTCTTCGTGAGAAGTCGACGTCAGTGTTACGACTTGAGCCGTAGCAGCATTCATAGCAGCTATGTGAGCTGTGACATTGTGTCGTTTGGTATCAAGGGTGACTTCACGCCATTGTCGGCTGGCCGGATCGGCCCCTAGTTCCGGTACCTCTGCAGGGGTCGCTAGAGACCGCTGTGTTTCTTCCAGAACCTCGCGAGTCGAACGCAGCGTCGACAGGAGAGCTCTCTGTGGTTCGCTCATCACGTTCGTGATCTTCGTCTGTTGCATTTGCTTTAAGGTTTAAAATAAAGTCAGTCAGTGTTTTGAATACAAGAAATGGTAGTTTTCTATGGGTTAATATTGAAACAAGAATCATTATATACCTACTCTGAGTCCGTTGGAGCTGCGTCCTACAGAGAGAGCATGTAACAGTAATAGCTAAGCGTTAGTGAGATAATGTAGTGAGATTGGTGCCTTACCGTGGCTGGTGGAGCGTGCGCTACGTTCACCTGGCCGCTAATGGTCGTGTACTGGGCGCCGGCTACGTGGCCCGTGCCGTAAGGACGGGCGCCTATTTTTTTACAATAAATAATATAAATATTCCATATAAAATTAACGATTTGATTATAAAATAGAGGTTTTAAATAATTATAATATATTTTGAATTATATTAAATCAAATGATCAACTTACCATCAGCTCCTGCTCGCATTATAGCCGGCTTCGCAAGCGATTCTTCGTTCACTTTACCTATTTTACTCGATTCGTGTTGAAGGATTGTCGCTCTATAAAATAATCAAAGTTTTTACTCAATAAAAAGCCGAATATTTGACGGATCAGATAAATATAATAAAAACACGTTTCTGTAACGTATCATACATATTTTTAAATAGATATTGATACGCTGGTTCCAAAAATATTAACTAAATTGAAATCCAACCACCGGTTCAAAAGTTACGGCCAAACTTCGAGAGGTTAGCTATTTTCGTTACGTTATATAAATTTCCTACTCACTTTAACGGAGAGACGCTATCTTCTACCATAGTCGACCCTTCGTCTCCTTCGATACCAAAATGGTCCTTCGCTTGTTTCTATAGTAAACAAATAAAACAACATCTGTTTACATTGAAATTAATTAACACTCCGATACTAATTAATTTATTATACAGTCTCCATTAAACCTTTTGTATGTCACATTTAATCAATAAATTACCTTCTTCAATATGATATCAATATATCCAGCAATCAGCTGCAAGATCTGTTCAGCTTCTGTGGTCTGGACGCTGTAATATGCATCGCTGTAGTCGCCAAAGTCTAGCGTGAATGTGTTTGGTGAAGCCCCCCACCGTCTTACAGTCGTCAAAGGCCACGTTTTCAATATCTCTTTCGTCTTTTCGTCTAATCGCAGAACCGAGTCTTTAGTCACTCCCAAAAGCCGAGGGACTAGCTTGTTCTTGCCTTTCATTTTCTCCTGCGATAGTAAAACAAGTTTAAGACCATTCTTAATATAACTGTGTCGTCAAACATACATACCTTAACAAGGAAAAATGTAACGCCGTATGTTTTCAACGCTCTGGCTGATTTCGTGTAGAGGACTTTAGCGTCAAGTTCAGACACTGTCACGTGTTTCTTGTGTTCGGCAAATACTTTCTTTTCAATGCCTTTGACCTTATTGTACGACTGCGGCAAGAATTCTTTCAAACTGTAATAGAAATCAAATGAATCGCTTGTACCGATTTTCCCTACGTAAGTAAAACTCACTCAAGAAAACCCGGCCGGTGTTTATTTTCATTATAATCCCCGAACTGTATGTGTACTTGTATCCCGGCAAACTCGCAGGCCTTGTCTTGCGTAACCGGATGCGTCCCGTCTAAAATAGCATCCCTGGCTTGCACGTAAAGCAGATTCAACTGGACTGGATCTCTGCTATCGATATTCCCATCAGAAAAGAAGAACTTCCTTCTCAGTAGCACCGTTTCGTTCTCATCTATCCCTTGTTCTCTCAAAGTCTTTGAAGGATCGACCCAATTGACTTCATCGTCTGTCCGCAGTTTCTTTCTCAGTTGTTCCATTTTAGCGTCACGTTCCTTGTCTTCTTTATTTCGTCTCTTCAATGTCAGAGTGCCATAGTTTGATTTCGTGTCTGATATATCGCCGTTCTCGGGGTCGTTTCGAACTAGCGAGTATTCGTCGTGGTTTGTTATACCGATCTTTGTACAGATGACGACCATCAGGTTCGCCACAGGCTGTGAGTCGTCGACCAGCAGGGTTTTGACGGAGTCGTCGAGCATGCGCACGCGGAGCTGACGCAGTTTCTTGCGGTATTCGATCGTGTCGTTGTTACGGAGCATGTAGTATTCTAGACTGCGGCCCGGTTCGAGCCAGACGCCCTCGCGTGTCACCTCGTCGGAGAGGAATAGACCATAGTCTTTGGCTGTGAAGCGGAACGTCGGATAAAACACGCGCAATTTATTCATATTCATTTTTTTTTATTCGTAGAAATTAATTAATTTATTTATCAGCAAACTCGGGCAATATAAATGTAAATAAAGGGACTCCTCAAGGATCTACATACATTATCACCACCATCTCTCAAATCAAATAAAAGATAACTCTTACCTAACTCTTGTAATATAGAAGATGTATATAAAATAAAAACAGAGCCTTAAGTATAATAAACCAAGAGATACTTGTAAGCAGATGTTAAGTAACCCTACATTTTTTATAGAAAACTTTTTAAAACATAATTTAATACACAAATTAAAAATATATGTACTTCAATAAAAATCAAAAACATTGCATAAAACACCATTAAATATACTAAACCAAATCATATCAAAAAATTACTTTAAAAAAAATATTTTTGTACCAATTGTTCTTATATTTACTATGTAATATGGTAAACAAAAGAATAAAGTTATCATTATAACTGTAAAAAAAAAACTTAATAAAAATCGAAATCGTCCTTGATCAATAATAATTACAAAAATTCTAACAATCAAAATCAAATATTTCAACAATGAAATCTGAAAATAATTCATTGTTGTATAAATATAATAAAAGGTACTCACGGGCTCCCAGGTTGTACTCGTCCGATAGCTTGTCTCTAATTTGGCGGCAAGCATCATACACCGTCGTCGACGGGTCGAACTGCAGCGTCTTGATAACACCACCTCCTGGAGCCTCCAAGATGGAGATGCGCAGCGACAAAGTAGCCATGTCACACGACTGGAACAACAAAATCCTTAGCTACATATTCACTATTATATAGATAATAAATTACTTGCAATAAGTATAGTTATCTGCAATTCATTCTAAACTGTTTGGTAACAAATCAGAACTCTTGAATTGTGAGTTGAGAGCTCTCATTGGTCAAACAGAATAAACTATAGATAACTGTCGTTAGTGTATAATATTACTGAAATCTTATTATATTACATAAAGGATTTATCCCTAATAAATAAAAAAATGTTTCTACAATTTTTTTTGTATTGTTTAATATTATTTTTTTAATTGCATTTTTTTCTTCTGAACGTTCTCCCATATACCCTTAAAAATAAAATATTATTAATGAATTGTATATCATAATCACGTATTTTTTTAAACCTGTTTTTTTTTAAGATTCAAATAAATTACCAATTAATTAAATACATTGCGCCTCCACCATGGATTTTAAAATATATTATGACTCTCAAAATTTAAGGTATTTTCCGTATTCAAATAATGCTATGAAGCCTATTTCTTCAATGATGACATCATTGTTATGAACAACGCAAAAAATTATCTTTTTTTAATACGTTGCCAACGGAAAAAAAGTTTTTAATAGATAAAAAAAAAACACGTCAATTTACTATTGAACACAAGTGGGGTATCAAAATACGCGTCTTTTTGTACTGATTTCAAAAATAAATACATATCACACATTAACTAAATTATGTATTCATGAAAAGCTATGCAATTTTGAAGAAATGATTTTCAAAAATAAAAATAAAATAGACAGGACCTGCAGCGTTTTTTATTTTTTGTCCAACAAATATAGGAATATTCTAAAATATATGTTAAAGGTACAGAATAAAGCAAATTTATCATTTAATTTTTTCCAAACGATAATTCTTACGCGCGCCACTGACTGACGGACAACATTACGCAGCATCGTCACACGTACGGGAGACGCGTTGCCGTGGTAACCGGGACGCCACCCGCTGTGTCACGCGCCTCGCCGTCGCGGCGGCACGCGTGCTTACACAGACACACAGACACAGAACATACGTGTGGCGTTTATATCTCGTAAACACCATCTCGGTTCTTGTAAACATGCGTGGTAATTATAAATAGGTATCTCAACACAGGTAAAAATTATAAATAAAAAAAAAAACACTGGAAAGTCTGTAATAATTAAATTTAACAGTTTTTGAAGTCGGTTTTATTTTTATTTTATTTTTCTTAATAAGTTTTTAATTAGCTTAACACCGAAAAACTGTTAAATTTAATTAAACTAGATACTTTTCAGAATTTTTTGGATTTTATTTTTTTCTTAGTTTTTTTCTTCCCTTTTATATCTTTGAAGTTCATGGTCAGATTGATAAAATTTATATGGTACTATCTCAGGACTATACTCTTTCAAACTAACGGAGTTCTAACCGCGAACATACATAAAAATTGAAAACCTTCTGCTCTTTTGAAGTTGATTAATAAAACCAAACGATTTCTTCTAAAATGTATAGTAATGTATAATAACATTCTCTACCCTTTCTATTGTCGTGTTTAGACCAAAGAAAACAAAACAGCAACACGGTGTTTGAAAACACATCGTATTTAAAAATGCACTTGCTGTTTTGTTTTTTCGGTCTAAATACAGCATATGGTGTACACCAATCACCAGTGCTTTCAGATCACTCATTATTTCTCGGTGAGAAAAATGGTACTATATAATAATATAATGGAAAAATAAATATTGCGCGATTCATAAAATTAAAAATAAATCTAAAAAAATGTTATAAGAAGCTCCATTCAAAATCCTGAAAAGATTTAACACCTGTGTCAAAATAAAATCAATAAATTTAACATTGCTAAAAAAATTTCGATTTTATTTTAACGATATTTTAACTCACAATTATCATTTCAGGATTTTTGATGGAGCTTCTTATAACCTATACTATACAACTTACGTCTCATAAAGAAAAAAAACCATACCTAAAGATAATTTTATTCTTTATTTCAGCTTTTGATAATTTTAATTAAATTAATCCGATCCAAAAACAGTTAATTAAAAAATAACAGCAAAGCACGTGTCCCAACAGTACCTTGGACCTTTGTTGGCGGGCAAGTGGGGCACGTCTGCGACGCCGCCTCCCCAGGGTCTGCGCCCCGCACAAGTAGTCGAACAGTTTCACACAACAGGTCGACTCAATTAGCAAATTGTCTAAGCTCATTATACTCGATACGTATTGATACGATATACAATACAATTATAACTATTGATATATTTTAATTAATTGGCATACGTTGCAACGTCAGTACTGCGCAAAATTAAATTATTATTATTATTTCGATGACCTCGAAAACTACTGTACCGATTTTGATTAATCTTTCATTAAAGTATCATAGACTATGTATATTTACGCTATCACGTCAGTGAATAAAAATAAAATATTATTATTATTTGAATATTTGTCTTCGATGATCTCGAAAACTACTGTACCGATTTTGATTAATCTTTCATTAAAGTATTCATTGGGGTTCCGAAAGTATCATAGGCTATGTATAATAACGCCATTTCGTCAGGGGGCTCAGCAGTGAATAAAATGGCGATCAAAATGTGCAAAAAAAATTATTATTATTTGAATATTTATCTTCGATGATCTCGAAAACTACTGTACCGATTTTGATGAATTCAAGTATTCATTGGAATTCCGAAAGTATCATAGGCTATGTATAATTACGCTATCTCGTCAGGGGGTTGAGCACTGAATGAAATTGTTATAAAAAATAATATATAGAAAAGAATATATAAGATTATAAAATCTGTTAAATAAGTCGAGGATAAATACTATTAAATTATTTTCTCTATGAGTTGGAAGTTAAATATTTGAAACCAAAATGGCGGGTATTCCCTTTCAAAATCAAAAATATGTATATGTGTTTGTACATAAAAATATTTTGAATTTTATGAGTCTATTCGTCTTATTCTGATAGATTTGACACGAAAACTACTAAACCGATTTTGATGGGACTCTCACTGTTCGAAAGATTACGTTCCTAGAATTAGTTTAAGTTGTAAGTATATGACAATTGAATTATGCCAGGCACGTATTAAGAAATATTTATTAGTAAAAAAAACATGTTAAAATGAAAAAAAGAATCAAAGGTATTTTTAATGTTGATCGATTAAAATACAAAAAAATCACTTGTATTTTAATGAATTGAAACAAGGACATATATATTAACGCACTCTGACGATTTGTTTTAAACAATATAACAACAAAATTCACTACTTAATAATAAAAATAATCAAAGTTAAAAACGCTTATATTAAAACTAGTAACTGCAGTACTGTCCAGGTGCGTAGTCACCAGAACACAAGAACTAGAGGAGCCCATAGAGGTCACGTCCTCCAGGTCACCACCTCACCTTACGGATACTAGGGGGACACATGCGCAATCCGACCACCGGTCTCAGGTTACGTGTAGGGAATCCTTGTTACATACTTTTAGATTTTTAAAAACTTTATTATTTGTACGGGGAAAAGGGGGAGGGGAGGGGGGGGGGGTACTCAAGACTTGATTTTTTTATTTGTTATACATTTTTTTTAATATATTTTTTAATACAGAACACAAATATAGATTTTACAAGTGATTTTATCTATTTTGATAATTTAATTTTTTTTTGTTCCAAGACCTTAGAAATTTAAATATTATGATAGACCCGTATCAATGTATATTTTTTTAAATAAAATGTATATAATTGATATCCTCTAATAAATGCAGACGAAGCCACGGTAAATATAAACACGCAAAAATATAACTATATTATGTTCTTAACATATGGAGGAAATTTAACCCCACAATAAACACCAAAAAATAACAACAAACATTGAAGGTACATGACGCAAAAAAATAATGTATCAAGATATATCCAATGAGGTAGAGAGTACAGCACATTGGGTTAACCTAACGCCTTTGGTTCTTTCAAGTTTAAATAATATCTAAGATATATAGAGATGCATTTAAGCTACCTCTTGGTATTGCAAAATTTTAATTAGCTCTCGAACATTAGACTTCAGTAACATAACGCATTCATTTCAAAATAAAAATAAAACTAATACCATATTTGTTTTATTCCAAAACGCAATTTTAATCCCATATACATGTCTTTAAAACTAGCGCGTCTTGGAAACTAAAAACTAAAGCCTTGGCACTTTACAGAAACGGTCTCGACCTTGCAGCAAATCTATTATATTATGTGATTCAATAATATAAGTGGCATGTTAGCTGCGTCGAAACGGCGCTCGCAAAGTGCTACGGCTTAAAATATATATGAAAACGTATACGACAACGACATATCGCTTCGTGTTTTATGACGACTTGTGCACATCGCAGACAAGTTAAAACATATCAAAAACAAATGTGTCTTACAAATGTAAAAACATAGATGCTTTTGAATACAAGTCACGTAACTTAAATATTAAATATATCAAATATTACCATTTCGTATAGAAGAACCCGAAAACTTGTCGTTTAAATATTATATCACCCAACGAATCAACTACAAGTAACAACTACTAAGTCCACGTAAATGAAAAACACTAGAACTACTTACACAGTGGCGGTTCTCTTCATTGTAGGAAAGGGGCACACGATGTCTTGACGGTTCGAGGGTAGAACACCGACTGTGGGGACTGGTGTACCGACTCAGCCGGACTACCCCCGTGTGACGACGCGCGCACGTGGGCGGCGACCCCTCGAGCTCTTAGCGAATAGGGCGTCGCGACGCTTGGCGCCATTCAGACGCCGACCGTTTGAATCCGGGCGAGGACAACCGATTGGCGCGCCCGCGGTTACAACCAATGATTTATATCTGTCGCAGATTTAGAGGGGGCACCGATTACCCAATTACACCCCCCTGTATCTTCATTTCAGAAAACAACCCTGTGCCCCCCCCCCACCCCTCTATATAGAATACATAACGCATGAAAAAAACTTATATTTCTAGGGGGGGGGGGGGGGGTGATAGAATATATATAGCGTGAGAAAAAATCTAGGATTGTATCATAACTTCTGTAGGGGGAGGACAACTTAATATCCCTGTGATTTCAGTGGGGGGAGAAGATGGGGGGCGGCAGCAACTTCACACAACGGGAGGGATGATTTTTGTAACTTTTATTGGAGGGGTCTTGCGCTCGATAAAGTATCAAAATTTCAACATAAAACTAAAAATATATTCTGAAGATGTAGCGGGGGTAAAAGACATCCGCCCCCTTGGGTAAATCGTCTGGCTCTGAATTTAAATTCAGAAAAAATTATATATTGCATAAAAAACCGTTTTTTTTAATGAAAATAGAATTTTTTTCAAGTCAAAAAAACGTGAGAGAATTCCAAAATCATTTTTTATCAAAAACCAACCGTTGGAAGGGTGAAAATTTAATTTTAATTAAAAATAAAAACTTAAAAAAATAACTGGCCCATGAATAAATAAGTTATATTATGTTTAGTCCGGCCCTCGGTCAAAAATATTTCCTCACAATAAAACAATATTTTAATTTAAAGTGGGGCCCAACCGAATCCACTTCAAAAAATAGGGGAGGGGGGGTTATCTATGATTGATTGTTGATTTATTCTCATGCAGATTTCGATACATTAAAATACATAGAATGTTGTGTTGTACAAATTGTACAAGGGGGGGTGGTAGGAGGGGCAAATTATGATACATTGAATGAAACGTATTTATTCTACAGGACCGGTTTTAGAATTTAATAGAGCTATGATAAAAAAGAAAATCTGTTACACAATAAAAATGGTTTTCCGAATGCATTTTTTAGAAAACGGACAAATTAGATGGTTTACCCCGGTTTGTACTTATTTTTAAAAACATATATAGGGCACCCACTGTAATGGTTAATTTTGTATTATTGTCAGTAGAAATGAATTTTCTTTGAGAAATTATAAATTTTATCTTACAAATACAATTTAATAAAGAAACGGCCCTGGTTCTGACAAGGAAGGAGGGGGTTGGGTGTTAAAATCAGATATAGGGCGCCCACTGTAATGATTATAGACATTTTATTGTCTATATGCGGTTACGATGGAGTAATAAAATTTTATCCAGCGCGCAAACTTCATTCTAGAGATCTTCATTTTAAATATTACTTATTGAGCAGAAATTGATCATTTTCCTACAAAAAACAGCATTTCCCACTTACTTAATTTAAAAAATTTCGCTTTTTATCGTTAAATATAAATTAAAATGATGGGTGACGTAGAAACCAGAAAACACAAATATTTACAGCGATGGTTCCATTCTAGATAAAGTGTGGGCATATATGCATTTTGATACCCTGCAAAAATATTTTAATATGCTTTTTACGACGAGTTAAAAAAAATCTTAAATATAAAAATCGATAATATTTTTAACAAACCTTATTTTCAATATACAATCGACTAGAATTAATCCTTGCAGTGGGCATTGTTATGAAAAATTTGTCTTTTCACTTTTTAAAATCAAAAATCTCTCTCCAAAAAAATATACAAAATTTATGGTAGAAACGTCGCAATATAATAACGAACTTCACCACAAAATAATATAAATGTTATTTGCGACAGCACAAAAATTAACGGACATTAAAAGAAACTGTAAGAAACACTACATTTTTTAAATGCTTTACTCATACTGACTTTGAATCACTTAAGTACAATAAATAAATAATAAAATTACGTAATTTCCGGCAAGCGCGGCATTCCCAGGAAGGATTATTCAGATACATGTTCAAAATAAACACAAAATAGATAACAACATCCGATAAATTACAAATAGGTATTCATATAAATAACTATTCTAAAAATAGAAATTGGCAATTTTTTTTTTAATTATTATTCATTAAATTTAACAAGTATTTTAACACGTATTTCTTATTGTTAGTCACAACATGGGTTATTTTTAATTTGTCTCTTTTTGAGTCTATAAAATCAAATTCGATTTTTTTTTTCGTATTTGTTCAACTCGAAAACTACCGAACCGATTTTGATGAGATTTTGACTGTTAGAAAGCCTAAAACTTTTGTTTCACTGGAACAAATTTCTCGATGAATTTTTAAGTTTTTAACTCTTTATAAGTGAAATAAATTATCAAAATAAAAATTCACGTGATTTTCTACTGAACCGATTTTAATGGAATTTTCGCCGTAATGGGGAATGTTTAGAACAGCCGTTTACGCGGGGTAAAGCATGCTACTTAAATTAGTACCCAAAAAGTGTTTATTTTTAAATTGCAATTCAAAATATTATATATTTTTAATTGCAATGACTTTGAAATTGATAATAATAATAATTGATTTGTTTTTTGATGATACTGGACCAATGGCCGTATGATGTGGTGTATATAATTTAATTACACGGACAAATATACTATCAATTAGATTAAGGTCAACATTGCTCACTTATTATTGTCCAGTTGTAAGAATAATATAGGTTACAATTACGTCAGAATCCATGAACTAGTTGATTGTCTTCATCAAAGAAATTGTTCTCAATAGAAATTTATGTGCCGTATGCAAATTTCATTCAAACGCAGGGGGGGGGGGGGGGGGGTGATATATAAAAAATATATTTTTTATATAAATTGTAAGACAGTTAAATGTATATACATAGATTAATATTCAGAAATGGTAGTAATCAAATATCAACACATATTTCTAATTCAGTACATTTCATTAAAGAACAACCATTTCTGGAGTCATATCCAAAACTGGTACCAATACCTTATAAAAAATAAAATGGGTTATGAATTTAACCACTATATTAATTTGTTTGTTTGTTATGCCCCCCACACTTCTGATAAAATCTGTTCCATCAATCAAAGATCGTCGACAATATTACATTGTAGCTCCGACGTTTCAACAACTACCCCCATTATAATGTCGAGTAAAAACTACTACAAACCCCCTCCCACTGGATTTTATAAATCGGTTACAACGGGAAGATCAGGTCGTAAAAAATAGTTGCGAGAACAAATATGTGTGTGTGTTTGTATGGACAGTAACAAGGATGGCCAAATTGCTGTATTATTAATCTATATACATTTTTTTATTTAACTCTTTAGGTGCCAAACTAATTTTGTATACAATATAGGTATACTTATCAAAACGCTAAAAAAACTGATATAAACCATATATACAAATTCAAATACAGTAGAGCCACGCAGTGGCGTAGCAAGCATAATTGGCGCCCCCGAAAATAATAAAATAAAAAATAATAATAATTTTATAATAAATCTGAATTGAAATTGGCGTGACTAAAAAAAAGGTCTTCAGTTGCATATTCTGGCCTATGGCCCTTCGTAAATTGGGTTTATGCTATGAGGTTCAAAAGGTTGGTCTTAAGGACCATTTGGCACCCTTCTGTAAGTGGCGCCCGAGGCATGATAGACCCCCTTGCCCCCCCCCCCCCCCTCGCTTCGCCACTGGAGCCACGATGGTACTAAATTGCGAGAGACAAAAACTCTAATAGAACTGTCATATAAGTTGAATACTCCATTTAAAAGTGCTTGCAAGCTTGCAGGACTGCCATGAGGCTGTAGACCTTAGTATTTTATATTTTCCTGATAAAAGGGTCATGACGGACAGACAGACGGACAACAAAGTGATCCCATATAAGTTCCGTTTTTTCTTTTTGAAGTGCAATGGACAAATTATTTAGTTTACCACCGTTTATACATATTCTAATTCAAATTGCAGATTATACGTTCATCCACATATTCTACGCCCCCCACAATATCAACCCCCGACCCACCATCAAACGAATAAAAATAATAAAAATTGTTTCAAACAAAAAAATTCAATTAACTGATTGGCCAGCCCTAGTTAGTTTGTGTGTGTGTGTGTGTCGGGTGGAGGTTCCGCGGCGCCCGCCAGTCGGCGCCACACAGCGTTGCTTTTTACAGATCGCGACGCCACTACCGCGTCTCTCTGTCTCTCTCTCTCTCTCTGACTGATATTGTTGTTATGGTACCCGCGGACCGCTGCATCACAAAATACACCACCAACAATGGGTGTAATTATTATTTACGTAAACCCCATATTACAGGGTAAATAAAGAACAAAAAAATAAAAATTTAAGGGCTCGGTTACCCCCTACACTTCTGGGCTAAATAATTATTGGTTTATACTGAAAAACAATAACACTTAACCGATTATCAAATTTCATAAAAATTCATACATTTTTAGTGAGTGGCTGTTGTACAAGGGTAGAAACGTTGGTTAGGTCCATGAAATCCTTGTTTTATATTCGTATATAACGAAAACAATAAGGTACTGGCACCAGTCTTGGATATGACCCCAGTAATGGCTATTTTTTAATTAAATGTACTGAATTAGAAAATATGTGTTGATTTCTGATTACTACCATTTCTGAATATTACTCTATATGCATTTAACTGTCTTACAGCGTGATTTGATCACATGAGGCCAATAGGTGTCAAAATGGTGGACATTTAAACTAATTATTAGTATAATTTATTTATTAATTATTATATTATCACAGCAACTGCTTTACATTGTTTCAAATTTGACGATTATTTTGTGGCGTAGTACTTATCATTAGCAAGTGTCCATCACTGCGTGCTCATTACTGGTTTTACTTTATCCATTACTTGAGAAAAAACATAAACAAAATAAAAGGCTATAATTCAAAAAAACAAACTATATTTGCGGACTTTGTTAATTAAATTGATTAAATAAAGAGTTATTTGTTTTATTTGTAACATGAGTTGATGAGAATTACAAAAACAGTAAACCTTGCTCTTATAGCGGCCATAACTGGTGCTAGTACCTTATATATTATTTTTTTTCGTCCGACAATATTCATTATTGCTTTATAGAGAAACAATAATAGTTAATTAATATGGTTATTAAGAAAATATTGTTTTCGAATACTTATAAAAAACGTTTCCTCAAGAAGAATTTTCAGACACATGTTTATATAAAGTTATTTACTTTCGTTGTAAATATATAATATATAAAATATGCACTCATATAGAAATACATTTGTACAACCACCTATTAAATCTTCACCGCATTTTATTAATGATATTAATTAATTAGAAAAACATTGAAATTTGTTTAAAAAGATCCGGTCAAGGTTCTGTTTATGACGAACAAGGCGGGCGTGCGAGTGAGACACTCGGACACGTTAGCGTGTGTGGGTCTCCGTCACACCCACGCCCTCTACACAACACACGCGATTGTTTATTTATAGAAAGTGAACGTCTCGTCTACACACAGACACACAGACACACACACGCGGTCATCTTGTTGCTTATTATGTCACCCACGAAACATGTCATATGGTATGTTTAAAACCTCTATGTATATAGTTTTTATTTTCAATAATTCGAATCCCAATTTTAATTAATTTCGGAGCTCGCAAAATTTGCTAGCTTGCAAGCACTCTCAAATGGAGTATCTATGATCAGTGATACTTGAACTTATTGTAACACAGTTGGCGACTTTGAGATAAATCTTTGTAAGGGAATATTTTACAACAAACGTTGTAGATCCATATTATAGAAAATTTAATGCTCTACAAAAAATATTTTATAAAATTTCCACGTAACACGTGTCGTTCTTGAGATATCTTGAATAAATAAATATTTAGGGATGTCACCCCTCCCCCTTACACACGATTTTGATGATTTTGAAATGGGACCGTCCTCAAGCCAGACCCAACCATCCGACCAAGTTTCAACAATATCGGTTGAGTGGTTCATGAGTTATGCGTGTGTGACAAGGATTCAGGGGACAGACGGACACACGGACAGACAGACAGACAGACACGGAACGAAAAGTGTTTGTCTTGACGTGAAACGGATAAATCAATTTAAAATTTTGAAATCGGAGAACATTTTTTTTGTCTCAATCTGAAACGATCGCAAAGCTTCTCATATCTTTATATACATTTATAAACACTGCGAAAGTAATTCTGTCTGTTTGTTATCTTTTCACGGCTAAACCGATCTTGATGAAATTTAGCAGGTAGATAACTTGCATACTGAGAAAGGACATAGGCTACTTTGTATCTCGATAGATAACAAAATTCCACGCGGACGAAGTCGCGAGTAACGGCTAATTACAGAATACATATTTATCCAAATCACGGGAAAATCAGAAAAATTATGACTGTTAAGTTTACCGGCCGGTCCACCAGCTGCGCTTGTCTGTCGGTCATTCCCGCGTCCAGATTTAGTCCGCGGTGACGAGCACGTCAGGTGCGTGTCCCCCAATTCGCCCGAGGGGGAGGCGATACACACTCACGTTGCGGTCACTGTGTTTTATACGAGCGGGTGGGTGTGTGAGCGACACACACCCGCAATAAACACGTGGTCTGTTCAGGCCGACAGTTCTTTTTATAGTACTATTTATAATTTATTCTTGGATTGATTGTTTTGTTTGTTTTCATTTGTCAAGGTTGTTTTTAATATCGCGTGTCTAGGTTCCTAGGTGCAAGCTGAGAGTGTCCCGTTTATTTTTCTTGAAATATTTCAGTTATCAGTTTCCAATTTCCAATTAAAAGTACGATATATTTTTAAAAATTATAAAAGAATTTTTTTTCGAGATTATTAATATTTTTCCCAGAATGGACAGGCAATTTTACATATATAAATCAAATGAAATTTGATTTATATATGTAAAATTGCCTCAGTCGGTACAGAAAATTTTGAGTTATACCGCGGACAGACAGACAAAAGAGCTTCCTAATGAATTCTTAATTGATACTTTCTTATCTACCCGATTATTTTTAAACAAATTAATATAGTTTAAAATTGAATAGTCAAAATAAAAACCAATGTCTAATTTTTTTTTTATAAAACACAGCTATACCCCAAAGATACGTCATCTTCAGTTACATACACAAGCTATAACCCGAAAATAACCGCTAGTCGAATCAGCAAACAACAAATTAAAAATGTTATCTTCGAACAAAAAAGTCTTACTAAAATAATCTATAGGGTTTTGTCCACCCCTGAAATGAAAAGATAATAAAACCAAAAAACCATGTACAAGTACGTATGTATATAGTATATAGTAATACATAATACAATTATGTATTATAATATTTGTACAACACTTATCTCAAAGAATAAAACTTCCAGCTGTAAAAAGAACTTATTTATAGTACTAGATAAAACACAGTGCATCTGGTATAGGACATAGGCGCCTACTATTTATTTTTCATGCCTAATCAAGAACTTGACTTCCACCTATAAACCCAGATACATGCCAAGTTCTTTTTTTACTGTTTATTTAAATTAGCCTACAAATACCTTGCCAACTTTTCCACATCCAAATATTAATTTCAAATTAAAGTTTTATTTTTAGAATCAAATTACTTTCAAAAATAAGCTGTCCAATTAGCTTAAATCATTCAAAACGAACACGAAAAATTAGTATTACGAAAATGATTTTAACATAAAAAAATTAAAAACGATGCGACTTACACCCAGAAGACCAAAATGAAAAAAAATTATAAAACATATTTTTTTTTAAATCCTGTTACGCTCCTGCGTTTAATGCACCGATAGTTTCTCACGATGCATTTGATATAAAAACCTTATGCACTCTACATATGTGTCTCTACTGCACGCATGTCGTTTATTTTATTTATTTAATATACAGGGTGATTCAGTACCTGTATATTAAATATTAAGTAAGCACTGACGTGCCAAACTTTAACAGTAAATTGAGTAAAATATTTTAAGCAAAAAACATTATATGAACATGTGTCCGGAAATTTTTCGTGAGGGGGCTACAGCGCTCCAAAGATTATACTCAAAATTAATTTTTATTTAATATCTTGAGAACCCATTGTGCTACAGTTATGAAATTTACTACAGGGTTTAGTATTAATAAGTGTTATCTATTTTCAATAGTAATTTAGACCAGGGTTGTTTGGGGCCAATGCGCCCATCGATTTTTATTTAGTATTTTTTTGTTCTTTAATTTGTTCCTGAGTTGGGTACTTGAATAAGACTTTATGACATAAAATATACAAAAATATACTTACATTTATCATAGGATAAACCGTTTATGAGAAATATTAATGCAAAAGAAAGAATGTAAACTTTTACTTAATACGGATGCTTCAAATTACAAAAAATAAATTTATATTCTTGTTCTATGATCAAAAATAATATTATTAATAATATAATTATAAATAATATTATTATCAACAAATAATCATTTGAAGTATCGCTTTTTAGTTATGTTAATAAAGTTCATGCAACATTAATAGAACTGGCTATAGATCTAAGAGGGTACATATTAGGAGTTAGATTTACGAAAAATGTTTTTTGCTTAGAATATTTTTCTTAATTAACTGTTCAGGTTTGGCACGACAGTTCTGAATCAGCCTGTATACGTATATTTCAGTAAGTATAGTTATATTTTTTTCACACTCCCACTCTAAATATAAACTGTCAATTAATTAAAACAGAGATCTGTATCTTACATTAAGCCTACATCTTTACCAATTGAACATTGTCGCGTTAAAACAGTGGTCCTAAATGCAAGGGTATCAACTCAAAATATAATAATTATAAAATTATATTTTTGCAAAGAGGTCATCACCCCTCCCTTCCCCTTTGCCTCGCTGCATCGCTTTTTTTAATCCCCTACTTAATAATACGCCACAAAACTTAGACCCTCTCCCCCAAATGAATAATTATTATTTGTATCAACGTCTTTTAATTTCGCGACTGAAAAATAAAAACTATAGTTTAAGAAAAAGGAATAATATCATAAATTCATAATATATTGCCCCCCTCCCCCAACCCCTTACGATCCAACCGATTAGACACATTCAGGAGGGGGAGTATATTAAATTTTTTTAACGAGAAAATCAATTCAATATTATTTTCAACAATACTAAACCGATTTATATGAAACATTCATCAACGAATACTTAAAAATATATATTAAAAAAAATTGACAAAATATGTATTTAAATCGATTTGGCGACAAACCGGCATCTACTCAGATACAGCAGTTAATTTGTGTGCGAAACAACATACATGAGAACGGAGAAAGCAATGTGTGGATAGAAAAAAAGTTTTGAATCACTGTGTGTGAAAAATATTTTTTAAACTGAAGTATTTTAATTTTTGTTTTGTTTTTCATTTAGTGATGCGTTTTTTTGGTTATTACCACATGAAGGTCACTTTTTTATTGATATTTAAACGAATTTATGTTATTTATGACCTATTCTTTATGTATTTGTTATTGACATAGTTTAATAAAAGAATTAACAAAAAAACAAGCCTGTAAAGAATTTAAAAAATATTTTATTTTGAACCAATTTAATGCTCCTTTAAAGTAAATTTGGTGTATTACCAGTGATGGATTTATAATAAGACACTAGCCTAGGGCATCACCACAGAAAGTCATTACTTTTTTTCCTATAGTTAGAATAATTTCGATTATATATTTAAAATCGTAAATAATAATAGTTGATTTATCAATTTTAATTTTTTCATAATAGGGGTAGGAGGTCTCGACGGTCTTAGGGCATTTGATAGTCTTAAAGTTAATGATGTAAGCTATATTTTAAAAAAAAGTTTGAGCCAAGCTGAGATATGAATTATTCAACTTATTTGTTAATTTATCAATTTTAATTGACATTTTCGGAGATTTTTTAACATTTTTTTAGGGGGAGAGGGCGCCAGATTTGCTAAGGCCGACACTGAGCTAAATTACAGTTAGTTAAACCTGGTAATCGGGCGTTAATGTAAATAAACTTATTTTAATTTAATTACCTAGGTACTTAGTTTATTGTACATTGAAGTAAAATATACAAAGACCTCCATTTAAAACTGGCGGAAATTCTTGCACTATGAATGTCTATGATGCTTGTTCTAACATTTTTTTTACATCAATTTATTTGCATACACACACACACACACAGACATCATTCACAGTTATTTTTAACCCGTTACTAGGTTTTTACTTCTGATAATATTCACTGTATTAAGGCTGGTTTTTTTCCCCAAAACAACAAAGTCAAAATCTACATATTTTACTTATTTTTTTACATTATCATTCAATACAATACGTTTTTTTTTTATTTGGCAAAAAAGTCGTCATTTTACTTCTAATTAACGGAAAGTATAACAAATTCTTGGTTTCTGGGTACAAGTTCGTGTATATCCTAACTTATTTCATATATTTAAATAATTAATTGAGCTTAAAACGTTTAAATTACATGTAAAATATCTATTACAATACAAAAAGAGTTACAATCTATTAAAATTAGTTTAGAGATACTCATAGTGAGAATTCTGACAACCCCAATAGCAAATGTCCATCACTGCGTGCTCATTACTGGTTTTACTTTATCCATTACTGGAGAAAAAAAATAATAAAAGGCTATAATTAAAAAAAAAAAACTATATTTGCGGACTTTGGTAATTAAATTGATTAAATAAAGAGTTAGTTGTTTTATTAGTAACATGAGTTGATGAGAATTACAAAAACAGTAAACCTTGCTCTTATAGCGGCCATAACTGGTGCCAGTTTTGTATTGTCTTGTTTCTGATAAGATTGTAACAGAAATGACAATGATTAGTTGATAATAGAGTTACAGTTTTTATCACAATTGGTAATTGCAGGTACTTATAGAAGTGATTATCTGTCGTGAATATGATTGGGGCCTTCCCAGTCATTATTTTCGCTGACCTCGCCCCTTTTTAGTAAGAATCGTTCGCTGATAACGATTCTAGATAAGGTATTGTCTGTCCGTAACGTGTATACCTTTCAGAAGTCAAAACTATATAACTTTATTTACTTTACAAATAGAAGATAAAATATTTTATATACCTACATCATTTTGTAATTATATGTAAGTAATTTTCATTTCTTATCTATCATAATTGTTAAATTCAATAATGTTTGTTGACAAATTTAGGACGGGTTTGACCCCCCCCCCCCCCCAATATACATACATACTTAAATATAATTCACAAAACATTCAATATACTATTTTAATTAATAATTAAAAAAATACATTCTTTTCCGGTTCCGGTTAATAAAAATAAGTAGGATGTTAAACGAGAAGAGATATCTCGTCTCGTACACGTGACTGAAGCAGTCTTGTACGAATTTATTTTGCATAAATTGTAAACATTTTTGTCCGTCCGTTCTTCTGTAAAAAAAACTAATTTTTTCGTATATCATTCGTAAGATGTTGCAGCCCCCGCCCAAAAAAATATGACGTAATTCACGTAAAATTGATTAAACGAGACATATTTATTTATTTAAATTGATAAAATTTATACTTATCAATTTCAATCGGCTAGTTTTTATTCATATTAATTATTTAACTGTCAACATTACCAATTATCGATAATTTTATTTAATAAATGTATATACATTCCTACCACGTGCCTGTGTGTGTGTGTGTATTTAATAAAAACACGTTTAAAAATTCAGTGTTTATAATCTCTTAAAACTGAAGCCATTTGTTAACATGTTAATCACGAAATTGTTTAAAATGTACGGTCATGTTTTGGCAAAAACCCAGAACCTATCATTTAATCATAATCAGCCATTTTCATTGCTAACGTTTCGTTTGAATTTATCATAGATTCGAAAAACAAATGTTAACAACTGAAAAATAAAAATAAAACTCGACTGCACAAAATGAGTTTTTTTAAAAGATATCATCATATATTAAACATATTAAACATACATAGTATGTTTAATATATGATATCATATTATAATATTATTTATTTTCTCTCATCTGCCAACGTTTCTTTTGGGTAAAGAAAATATGATATGTAAAAATAATCGTCATGCAAATTTTCACACCTACCAATTAATCAATACTTATAAATAAATCGATAAATCAATAGAAACGTATTCCAATATTATATAAATAATCCAAATTAATTTTACCCACTTTTAATATAGAAATGACGTAAAATTCTCACAAGAGACATGCGCAAAAATCAACTTATTTCTAACCCTTCTGTATTCATTTTACACAAACAAAAAAACATTACTTAATACATAAATCACAAATCAATACAAATAAACGCGACTTAAATTTAAAATACTCAAATAAAAACAATATTTCATACAGAACAATAGTAATTTGTTTATTTTATAAAACATCTGCAATCCAGTACAAGTATTTTTAACTTTGAAAATATTCCAAACAATCAACAATAGCATTCTGGATTTGTTTACATTTTTTAAATAAATAAACAATAAACAATCGACGATTGTCGCATAAAATATCGCAAACAAAACCGATAAATGAAGGGCTAAAGTGATAACATAACAGAACAAATTAACCTGATCGATTTTCCGAGAAGAAAGCTTTTTCAACCCCCGCGATTTGTATATTAAAAGCAATCAACTGTCAAAAAACATTGTCGCGACATACTCGTGGTTATAAACCACCCTGTACACCCCAACCATCCCAAAATGCAAGTACATATATCATAAAACATTATCGCAGATACAAATACTGTATAAAATTCGCTAGTGTCGAACATTATACAAAAAACTAAAGATATTCAATGCTAAAAATGGCGTCTACATTCGCAGATGTCTAGATGTTATCGATTTTGTGATATAACACCGGTCAGTATTGACTTTTAACGATAATTTTAATATAGATTAAAAATTAACTGATAGTAATTACCTTTGTTTCGGTGATAAATACAATTATTTCCAACAAAACTCATTTATTTCACAGATAACAAGTGACTCACGCCCAAACTTAACTTGGCACTAATGCGGCTGCGCGATGCGTTCGTGAAAGCCGGTTTCACGCACCTCTATTTACTGTAATATAATATACGGAGGGAGAACAGTTTTAATACGTGCTTATTATTTACTTTATTTGTTCTTTGTTTCAGTTGTATTCAGGCTTCTGCGGTTTCAATTTTATTTTTATTTTATTATTATACAATTTTTGAAATTAATTTTATTAAATAAAATAAAATTCTTATGCGGTTGTTTTTTTAAATCGATGAATAAAAATATTGCCTGTAAAATGACGTGTAAACATAAACATAAAATACAAATATTTGAAAAAGAGCCAATTAACCATTTTATCCTGAGTTTTATCCATTTTTTTAATTTTGAAAAATAAAAATCAGTTCAATTTTTTAAGCTAGAATTATTGTCTTCTAGATATAAATTAAATCATACACAACAAATCAGGAGGATAAGTTCTACACCCCAAAACCTAGAATAAAATAATTTCCATTGTCTCCATTCATTGAAAATTTAAAATCAATATCAGGACGTACGTCGATAAAAAAATCATAAATTAAATTTGTACCGTCTGAACCTAGCTTCCCGAAGAATACATACAACATAACCCCAAAAATAAAAACAAGCTACGATCGCTCGACACCGCGGAAGAAGACTAAACTCTCATAACATGATGTCATCGCTACATTTCCAAACGAATTTCCCGCATCTAGTATGCATTTTTCAAACAAATGAATCGCGAAAAACAAAACCAGTACGAAATACAATTGACGATGACAGCTAGCTGTGCGCCGCCATGTTGACAAAAGCGTGGGCTTCGTTCAGTTGGTTCTGTCTGCATGCCTAAATATGGCAATCGAGTACGGCCTGCGTGCATATGTAGCGCTTTTTCTCAATGAATTTTGTAATTATTATTATTAAGTTGTCCGCCTACGCCCGTGTGTAAAGGAAAGTACATATGTAAATAAACCGCTTTCCCGTTTCGCTGGAAGAAGTTGGGAAGCACTTCTCTTGATTAAAAAATCAATAAGGCGGTATTAAATTATAAGGGGACAAATTGGTTTTTAGCTCTCGTGGTTCGTGTCTTGGATAAGTCATTGTTATGGGTGGCCCAGTGGCGTAGGGTGGTATTTTTCTTTTGTTTTCTAAAATACAATTGGTATAAAATTTAGAAAATTTAAAAAAAATTAAGTTGATTAAAATATCGGAGATTTTTAACTCATTATTGGTAAAAATAGTAAAAAAAAAAATTACTTTTTACGATTTTCTTGAATTTTATAAAAACTCTCGGTACAAAAAATTAGATCATTTTCAGTTTAATTAATTTAATGTCCAATTTCATCCACGACAGTTACTTAAACTTCATTTAGAACTGTTTGTTTACAATAGATTTGAAAAATCAGTTCATTTAATTCACAATTCAAGTTATCACTAAAGTACCGGAATAAAGGGTTGGGGGGTTGGGGGAGGCTCTGTGCAACATGATAGAAAAATAAAAAATTAAGATAAGTTATCAAAATTTAAAGAAATGAATTTTTTTTAAATTAAATATTTGTTGATAAACAAAAATATTCGAAATAATTTCAGTCTCATCCTTAAGAAATAGTGATTTCTACATAACCATGCATATATTTTAATCGCAAATGTTTCCTTCAACCCCGCCCCCTTCCCAAATAAAAGTAACCCCAATATTGTTATTTATTATTGTATCGCTAACATTTATCGTCTCCAATATTTTTATTGAGGAGAGAAGCACAATATAACAAAAGATCCATATCTTTATGATTGAATTGTGCCTCATAAATTTTAGCCAACAACTTAGGAGTAGGGGGAGGGGGAGGGGGTGGATGGGTGACGGGTAACACATCAGATAGGCCTCGGTGCAATTCTGCAGAATGTGTGATGATATGTGTATATATACAAGTGTGTGGAATACAGTGAAGCTTCTAGAAGTAGAGAAAATGATAAACAGGATGTCCACTGGTTTTTGGAAATAAAATTTCCTGACCACAGATTCAAAACTCGGGGGGCTCCGGAGCAAGAATGGGTAGAAATAAAATTTGAAGACCTTTTTTTTGGTCATAGTTAAAATTTTACATTTGTTACTTACTTTCAATTCAATGACTTTTTTATTTTTTCCCTGACTTTCTAAAAAAAATGAATTATAAATTCCCTGACTTTTCAGAATTTTAAATAAATTCCCTGACTTTCCCTGACCATTTTAGGCTTCCCTGACTGTTCCCTGACTTTCCAGAAAGTGGACACCCTGATAAATGTAGAGAAAAAAACAATTTTTAATTAATGTATTTATTTTTATAAGCCTGTGTAAATGATTTGACAGAAGATGGGAGGAGGGGAAGGGGTAAAAAAAATTCAAACAATTCTTATCGCGTCACTGTATTTCAGAAATATTACAAATATTAGAAAAAATCCAAAAAAAAAAAATAAAAAAAAAATATGTCAAAATCAAATTTTTAATTTCTATAAATTAAAAAAATATCTGCCATGGAACTAAAAAAAACTGTTTTCTTCCCAGACAAAAAAATATAAAACGATTTGTCGTATTTGAGTTACTTTACATAGCTTACAGACAGACAGACACCATGGCGAAAACAATCAAAATCGATTCAGGGAATGTCAAAATGGATAATCTGAATTTCGAAAAAAATCATAAACAATTTCTTATAGAAATAATGAAGCACATTCCTACTGTATAATGTGAGTCATGTAGACGGGGGGCGCTAATGGTCTATTCACTGATGGACTGTGGCACAATTTGTCATGTATTTCACAAGGAGGGGGTTCTCTCTGAATGCTTGATATCACTATCATTATCATATTGTATTATAATTCATGCGATACACTCAAATCGGAAATCTGCAATATATAGTTTCATTTTGTTCTTGATATCGATACTATTAATTTTGATTTGATAGATAAAAATACATAAATGGGGGGTTGGAATTAAATTACACGACGTCACAAAGTTCAGTTGATAAACAATAATCAAATTAAACATAATCTGTGAATTCCCGCACAATCAGATGCTATAAACACGTACAATGAAAATCCCATTAAAATCGGTTTAGTAGTGATTATACACGTATTTAATATCACTGTTCAGCTCCTTGATGTAACAGTGTAATTGTATCTCATTTAAATATAGGATCTTAGGCTTTCGAACAGTGAAAGTCCTATCAAAATCAGTCCAGTAATTTTAGTGATCGTTTTTCTTTTGTTGTAAAAAAACTTTGTCATCTGCAAACCATTAAAAACTTCATAAATCAAAATTATACAAATACACAGTACAATATTTTTAAAGCAATTTAATTATCGTTGGTTGTAACGACGACGCGCATCCCCCCGCCCCCTTCCCATCCCCCCCCCCCCGTCGCTTTAATTGTAACAAGTATTCAAAATGATCTGATTTAAAACCTCCCCTACAATTTACAGAGGACGGACCACTTGATTTTCTTTACAGTTGTAAGAATATCAATGAATAATTACTAATGTAAACATACAGTCTGTTGTTAATGGCCATAGATGCAGTATAATGTATATATTGCGTTTGTTATTATACTATCTATGGATAGTGCACTTAATTTTATTATTTTCGGTGTTGTTATTTTTGATCGTTAATTCATTAGCGACTTTTAGCAGCGCGGGTAAGTCGGTTTTATTTTTGTCTTAAAACGTTTTTTTTTTAATTTTTCTCGTATCTTTAAAAACCACGGTCAGATTTTGATAAAATTTTAATAAGATTACCTAGGGGGTATACTCTTTCAAACAAACAAAAATCATCAAAATCGGTGCATAATTGTCCGAGTTATGCCCGAACATACATAAAAAAGTATATTGTCGAATTAATAACTTACTCCTTTTTTTTGAAGTCAGTTAAAATTGAAACTAGTCATAGTTTTAGGCCCTTTTAATATTGAGCGTTTGTCCAACCTATTAAATTACACCCCTATATCTATTTGAATGAAAGTATGAATTAAAGTAGCTATACTTTCTTATACAATATCTATATTATTTTATTCGTCTAAGTTTTTGTTCAGTTAATGGTAGTTGCTTGTATATTTGCAGAAAGAGAGAGAGCCTGTGTTGACTTTAATGCCCGCGCAGTAACAAACAATACACAGACACAGCAAACACAGATCTGTTAAAAAAGCGCAACAAAAACTACACTGAAAAATGTATTTTTGTATACATTCATATTTCTACATTATAATTTATTTTAACAGAATTTTAATAATACCTATATCTTGTTCATTATCAATTTTATCAACCTAGCACCCTCCGGAATTTTGTACTTTCTTATACTACTGGAAAACAAAGAAACTGTGATTTCTTAATCACTTAAACTAAAAATATACACCTTAACCACAATAAACATTGTTTTATTGTGGTTAAGATGTATATTTTTAGTTTTATACGTCAATATATTTTATAATTCCCTGAATCCATTTCAACTGTATTCATTATAATATATGTTTATCTGTCTCTCTGTCTGTCTGCAGACGCTGTAACTCAAAACGACAATTTTTTTTAAACGATCTTGTCAATTATTGAATTTTTAAAACTATAATAATATTTAAAAATTAAAAAATTGCAGCGTTTCAAAAATGTTTTAGATAAGAGTTGTGTAGAGAAATATTAATCTATCTATAATTAGACCCAATTAGAGGGTATAAGAAAGACCCACGGAACCCATAGCAGCCTTTTTTTAAATTGATTGATATTAGTTTTAAAAAAATCTCGACTTTTGGGTGTAAGCAGCGTCTTTCTGGTCAACATTTATTTATATAAAAATTGAATAACAAACAAACAATAATACAGTCAAATTGAATCACAACGACGTGAACAGACAGACAGACAGACAGATGGATATCCTTTACGACATTTTCCTCTACAGTGTGTCTGTGTGTACTGTAGCCAACATCCGGCGACATCGCTGACGCATTTCCGGTGTAAAGTCGCCAAGAAAGCGATGGCGCGTGACGCCCGATGCACCCGGACAAATATGCTGTTGTTGAGGACGTCTTCGCAACCCTCGGGGAAATACTCATGACAATGCTTAATTGACGTATGTATTTTTTTCATACATAACCCAATGACTAAGTTCAATATATTTATAAAGTTAAAATCTCGAATTCGAAAACAAAAATACAGTGCCTGACTCATCAACGCAGAAATTTTATGACGTAAGCAACTCACTGCGAAAGAATTTTCTAAAATTCAACCCCAGAGGGGTTAAAACAGTACCAAACTTGAATAATTTTTATTATTAGAATTTATAATTGATAAAAACGAAAACAACGCGGGCGAAGCCACGGATGAGTCTCCAGTTTCATGTATTACGTAAATACAACTCGAAACTGCTAACTATTTTAATAATATACATCTAATTTGAGTTCAATTAGCTGCATTATTTATTTTTCTCGATAGTAAATAATTTTAAATGTAATATTTATTTGCATTATAATTCACAAATCATCGATAAATGAAAACAAACAAATTAAATTACAAATATCATTGCACTTACACCCACATAAACTAGTATTTATTTAATACAGTCGAACATATATAATTCGAGCATAAAATTATTTGAAAAAATAAAAAACATTAAAAATTAATACAATACAAAACTGAATATTGTTCGAACGAGCGACGCGGAAGTCTCATACAAACATCTCCGACTGTATATTTAGATTAATTAAATTACCGCAGAGCATGCATTAGTACAGTAAACCTTCTAGACTGAGTGATATATAGTACAAACAGTTTTGCTATCGTTTCATTTGACAAAATTCCTCAAATTAAATTCAGAGAGCGAAGTGGCTTGTCATGTATACAAACAAGCATCAATCGTGGCGCTTACTCCCCCCACCCCCTCTTACAGTGGCTCAAAATACGGCTAAAACAGTCACAAATCATTAATATTTAATAATAAAAAACAGTCAAGTATCAGCGCAATTCTTCCTTGCGCTAAATTCTGCAAAAAATACATGTATCGTATTTCTTAACAAAAATTGTAATTACCCTATTTCATAGAAAATTTAATGCTCTACAAAAAAGAGCCCATGTAATTATCACGTAACATGCTTCGTTCTTGAGATTAAAAACTTAAAAGAAAAAAAAGAAAACCGACTTAAAAAAAATCGTTTTTTATTTTTCCTTTTTGAGTAGCGTATCTCGAAATTCATGATCAGATTTTGATAAAATTTATATGGGACCACGTCGGGAGTATACTCTTTCAAACAAACAAAAAATCATCAATATAAAATAAAAATGTTTTTCATAAATTCATGAATTATGCGTTGAGATAAATATAATTGTTGATAATTTTTAATTTCTGGCCAATTATTTATAAATGAGACCCACTGTGGGCTTGCCCGGCTTTACACCCTTGCGCAACATCACAAATGAATAGCAGAACACCCCCACCCCTTCTTCTAGCACAGTACATATATCTCTATTAGATATCTATGGGTTAATGTTGAAGTTTTTGTTATCGGCGCCCCTCCCCCCCCCCCCCCCCTTCATGACAAATGTATTGGGGGCACATTTATGACTTGCTCTGACGAAGCGGAAGCCCGCGACTATTTTCGCGATCTTCTACCCTCTGTGCAGTATCGGCTAAATTATGGAGGAGGGGTAAAACCACCCAATCTTTGAATAATATTTATAATGTAAAGTTTGGTTATTTTATTTATAAGTTGGTATTCATTTTTTAGTTGTATATATATTATTATGAACTGTCTGAAGCAAATAAGACTAAATCCACAAAATAAGGGGACCCATAATCTATCACAAAATATATATTTTGATAATTAATATATATATTTAATTTTAAAAAATCAGTAAAAAGGAAAATTTTTTAATAGGTAAAAAATTTACTTGAGTGCAAAAACAAATTAGCTTCCAACTAACGCTATCTGTTAGACACAAATGTAGCGAATGAAATCGTACATATGATAATCTAGACGCATGCACGATAAATACAATCAGTGACTTAAAATAAGTGATGCAAAGTGCACCTCATAAAAAAAACATTGCTTGAAAATATCGAGCAATTTCATAACAATTTGACACCTAGCAGATAGCGTCAGCTGGAAGTTAATTTGTTTTTGTAAATTCTTTATGATACCGGGTTTGAATTACGCTAATTTTAGATTTGCTGTTGCTTTTTGTTTGTATAGGTAATTATTTCATTTTTTTTTCGTCTTGGAATATCTTTTTTTTACATACCAGATAAATTTTTTTCGTATATATAAATGCATTATTTAAGTTAAAATTTAAGGGGGTTATAAAAGTTTCCAACTGTTAAGCAACTTTTTTATCTAATTTACAAAAAACTATATGTCATATCAGCAAAAAATAAAAAAATATATTTTAATCAGAAATAAATTAATTTAAACAAAATATTTTTGTCTCATTTGTTCAAAAATTTGTTTTAAACAATTTATTATACACTCCACGTCATAACTACTACCAAGGGAGAGAGGGCATGTTTCTTCACCCTTAATCATGATGCACCCCCCCCCCCCAACTAAAAGCCGTTAGAATTACAAGCATCAATAAAACAATAAAAGCGCGCCATAACGCATCCCGAAGTATTTTTTATTTTTGACTAGAGGGGAGTCACTGATGATAATTATCACTATCTAGGGACGTTCCATGGACCGCAATGACCGGATGGCGCTCCGTCATCTCTCTACGAGAATTAATATTGCGGAATTAAACTCATCACTGAACTTAATCAAGAATTAGGAATTATCTGAATTAAAATATAAATAATGCTTTTTTTTATAAATCTATACATAGTATAAAACAAAGTCCCTCGCCGCGTAACTACTGATCGGATTTTATTCCGGTTTTCACTAATGGATAGAATGTTTCATGAGGAAGATTTAGGTGTATAGTTTGTGGATATTTTGTGTTAATTTCATCAATTCCATGAATAGTTAGCGATAAATGAAAACAATGTTTAATAGGTTTATTACAGATTAAATTTAAATCCACGAATAACACCGGATCCAATGCGCTAGAGGGTTGTAAATACGATACAACATTTTAGATGAATTATTATAAATAAATCAAGTCCGTGGCGAAGCGTCCATGGAAGCAGTGCTTCCCT
Organism: Sialis fuliginosa; assembly: GCA_961205875.1. Lineage (NCBI taxonomy): Eukaryota > Metazoa > Arthropoda > Insecta > Megaloptera > Sialidae > Sialis > Sialis fuliginosa. The sequence goes on along the minus strand of OY540818.1, from coordinate 20,292,301 downwards.
TACTTTATGGGTAAATTAATACAAATCTGTGTTTTCAGTTAATAAATTTAATAATCTAAAAATATTATTCAGAATATTCATCTTTATGGGCAACTCAAACATTTTAACCAAAAATAGCATTTAATATTGATTTACACGCTCAGTTATAAAACTATAATACCTCTACGTCTTATTTTCTTGTATTTTAGTCGATATTTGTATGACGAGTTGAAGTTCAGTGCAGCAAATTTCACTAAAAAATTTTGAATTTTTAATTTCGTTAAAAGTATGTTTATTGTATAGAAAATGACGTAAAAAGTTGAATGTTTCAAACCGCAGGTCTGTATCTCAAACCGTTTTCGAAATACAGCCTCTCGAAGTTTTAGTTTTTTTAAATTTTTGGAGAAAAAAGGCCATAACTTTTGAACGTGTGGTCGGAATTGATTTTAGTCAACGGATTTGGAATCAGCGTGTCAAAATCTATATAATGACATGTATAATACTTTAAAACTAGGAAAAAAATATTTCACGAAAAATCGAAAAAATTCAAAGGGGTATACCTTAAAAAAATGTCGATTTTTCACCAAAATTTTTTTGTCGAATTTTAAAGTATTATACATGTCATTATATATATTTTGACACGCTGAGTCCAAATCCGTCAACTAAAATCAATTCCGACCACGCGTTCAAAAGTTATGGCCTTTTTTCTCCAAAAATTTGAAAAATCTAAAACTTTGAGAGGCTATATCTCGAGAACGATTTGAGATACAGACCTGCGGTTTGAAACAAACAACTTTTCACGCTATTTTCTATACAATAAACATACTTTTAACGAAATCAAAAATTCAAAATTTTTTAGTGAAATTTCCTGCAGTGAACTTCAACTCGTCATACAAATATCGACTAAAATACAAGAAAATAAGACGTAGAACCATTTAGTCACTATTTAAATATATAAGAATTTATTTAAAAAAGTAAAAGCTTGAATTAAAGGTGTTTTTTTTTGTTAATAGGAGGAATGTTAAATATCCTATGCCTTGGAATACAATGTATGTATGTATATATCGAGTAGAAACATACACATACATTATAAAACAAGACGTTTACATGCAGTCCTAGGCAGCTAGCTGCTGGCAGAGCTAGAGCTGCTGCCGCCGCAGCTCCGGGAGCTCCGGTCCAGGCCGCCGTCGTGGCGCCAACTCTCCTCCGGCGCCCAGACGACGGGCGTCACACACACACACTGTGAGATCGATCTGTGTGTGTAATTATAGAATGGATTGTTGTCAGAAATAGACGTCTATTATCCGGATGTCCGGATATATATGGTGGCAGGTGCCGGATAAATATTTTTTTCGATTGAAACGATGTAGATATCATTTTTAGATCAGATGAATTTTTATCAATTTTACTTCCATGTTCTGAATGAAATGGAAGTATTGTAATACCGTCGAAAAATCGTGTCCGAGAAAATGACAAATTCTGATTGTTCTAACTTCAAAACGTAAAGAAAAGTTAATTTCCGCGTTCACGATAACAACTGTAAAAAATGCACAGATCTGAATTATTTTTGAGAAAAATGTTTGTCTCAGTGAGTACTACAGACCTATTGATTTTGATGTTAATCGGATTATGGGTTTTGGAAATATTCAAAATTTTGTAACTTCTGTCGTCTATAAAAAGCGAACATTGCGAGTATTATCTCACTAATTTTGATAAGACTTGGTACATTTGTAGTTCAGTTGAACCTAAGGGACATTTATTATTATTTGTACGTGCCTAAACAGCCATTGAAAAGTTGAACACCACTCTCAAAAGTTTAATTTTAAATACCTACTAATTAATACGTCACTAATTCATGTTGCCTTAGAAATAAATGCAACTAAATTCAAATTAGTTATTCTACGAATGTGTATGACATTAGGGCATTACAAAACTAATATAGTTTTAATTCTGACAAATCCCATTGAAATTTTTAATTTTATTAAATAACATGGAAGTCATGTATGTCTTCTCCATACCGATTTTTTGTTTTTAATTTCAAATAAAACTTATACTAAATTCTTTATGATAAGTACGTTAAAATACCAATTAAATTAATTAATTAAAATCTTATAAACATCAACAGAATATAATTAAAATGACTCATTTTACTTCCATATTATAAAAGAAATGGAAGTATTGTAGTATCCTCGAATTGTGAATTTCCGTACGACATCTGTACGTATGTCTGTCTGTCTGTCTGTCTGCACAACTTTCTTTGTTTCACGACAACTTTTGTAAAAATTAAAAATACACCCATTTGAATTTTCATTTAAATAAATATCTCCACCTCAGCGAGGGCTCAAGGCCCATTGATTTTAGTGCCATGATTCGAATCAGCGATTTTAGAAAAATGTAATTTTTTCATATTTAACAATTTAATTTTTCAAATTAAAAAATAAAATAATTTTATAATTGACGGGCTTCTTTTTTGTAATTCTCATGAACTCATGTTACCAATAAAACAAGTAACTCTTTATTTAATCAATTTAATTACCAAAGTCTGCAAATATAGTTTGTTTTTTAAATTATAGCCTTTTATTTTATTTATGTTTTTTCTCCAGTAATGGATAAAGTAAAACCAGTAATGAGCACGCAGTAATGGACACTTGCTAATGATAAGTACCTACTACGACACAAAAGAATCATCAAATTTGAAACAATGTAAAGCAGTTGCTATGATAATATAATAATTAATAAATAAATTATACCAATAATTAGTTTAAATATCCACCATTTTGACACCTATTGGCCTCATGTCATCAAATCACGCTGTAAGACAGTTAAATGTATATAGATTAATATTCAGAAATGGTAGTAATCAAATATCAATAAATATTTCTAATTCACTACATTTAATTAAAAAATAGCCATTACTGGGGTCATATCCAAGTTTAAGTTTAAGCATAGTCTTATCGATACTGATGTTCGTGAACAATTCAGCACAAAATCCTACCCAAACCAAGACGCATCCTACACCCAGAAATCAAAAGCTAATATAAAAAATAAATCACTCTCTTAAAATTCTATAGTATCAATAATAAGTCGAAAACATTCAAAGACCGAAAATATTTATACAAAAACAATTCCGCGAACTAACCGACAACAAAGCCCCCTCCACGTATCTATCTACATTCCCCCCCATCCCCCATCCCCCCAGCCCCTCCTGCCAAAAAAGTTTCTATTTCTTGACGGGGTGGACAGCACCCGGCAATGTGTCTTTTTGTTTGGCAGAAGACCTCTCGTACAAATATAGTTATAAATGTAGTAGTGGAGATGGAAGTAGTTTATAGAGGATCGCTCAAGAGAGGGTGGACACAGGCCCGCATCTACAGAGGGCACATCATTGCAGAGTAAATAATTATACATTCAGGAAAAACGGGACCGAGGCTAATTTAACTTTATTTATAAATCTCGCTTGGTTTTAAAAGATAAAATTTAAATTTTATTTTTTAATCTATAATTAAATCAAAATATTAACAAATAGTTTTATTTAATTTTTGTTTGTTATTATTACAGTCTTTTACGTAATTTCACATGTACGTGTGTTAGTAGTTATTTCCGGGAGTTCGAAAGGATGAGGATCCATAAGGCGGGTTTTTGAAGAAAAAAATATTTCAAAATATTTTATTTGAAAATTTTAAACTGTTGCCAAATGTGATATTTAGAAATACTAATATTTATTTTATTTTATACGTAAGTATGTAAATGTTGCAACTATTGAATTACTACATGTTATCGGCCAACGTTTCGTCTCACAGTGGACATTTTCAGTGCCCTTCCGTTTGACGAAACGTTGACCGATAAAATGACCAAATTGACGCGCCTTACACCCAGAAGCCAAGATTCAAACAAGTAAATTTAAAATACTTTTTGAATTGGTCAAATCAGAAATTTTGTAATACGAAATTAACTCTGTCTGTCTGTTACCCCTTTTCACGGCTAAGCCGCTGACCCGATCTTGATGAAATTTTGCAGGGAAATAGCTTGCATCCTGAGGAAGAACATATGCTACTTTGTGTCTTGAAAAATACAAATATAAATTCGCTGGTAACATGGCAATTAATTATTTTATATTTTCACAAAATATTATCTTAAAAACGGTTCTGTAAATGGTGACTCGCGATCTAGCTGAAGACGGCGCATTGGGGGAGGAGGGGGAGGGGGGGGGGGGGTGTAAACCTAACCGGGGTAGATCGTACCAATACACACACACACACACACACTGGTGGTAGGGGTGTAGGATACGGCGGCAATTTGCTAGGCGGCCGTCGACGCTGGGGCGCCACGAACGGCGCCATTCCCGGGCCCGATGCAGCCATCCAGATATTTCTCAACAACATCCAGAACTACTGCACGAGGTATACAGGAACATTCTGGAATGCGAGAAGCGTATCCTCCATAACATTTTTTATTCAATTTGTATTTTAGTATTATAACCGCATGAACAAAACATTCTTAATTTGTATTTTTAAGACTAGTTGTTACCCGCGACTTCATCTGCCTACAATTTGTATCTTTTATCTAATCAGGGCCGTAACTAGAGAGACCTCGGGGCAGCAAGTGGCCGAGAGGCCCTCACTATATGCAAAATATAAATATCAAATTCTAAATTAATCAACAGTATTTTGTTTTCAACTTAAAGAAAACATCCTAGATAAAATAATAATAATATTTTTTGGCAGATATAAATTTGAAAACAAAATACTAACTACTATTTTATTAAATTTTGTGGCGGCATTTCAAAATGCACCAATCACACATCGTTAAATTTACTACAACACTTCTAATTGCCCCCATGTTAAATTTCCTATGTCTTAATCAACTTGGAATACACTGTATAACATTTAAATAATGTTTTATTAGTAAAAATGTATTTTTGCGTTTCTTTATGTATATCACACGAGATGCACATGTAGTCCATGCTCTATGTCTATCATGTTAGTCTGTCCGTCACATAACTCAAATACCTACATGTAGTTATAAAAATAATACGAATTATTTCGAAAAATCGATTTAAATGTAATATTGATACTAGTTTTTAATTCGTCGTTTTACCGAAGTCCTCCAGTACATCCGGATTCAACGATCTGTTTACAAGTTCTCTGCTTCCCCCATTTTTTTTTCATAACTCTCTGTTATGGGTGAAAATAAAACTTCACAAATGTATATTATCTCCTATACTATTGTATATATTTTAAATGTTTCTTCTACGTATTTATAAAGAACTATGTTTTACTTTTAATGGGGTATATGTTTACTAAATTTAATGGTAAGAATATAAAAACTAATATTTAAAAATAATTATCAAATCTAGCTCCCTAAAAATATCAGGTCTCGAGTGTTTATGAATATAGTAAAACAGTGTTTCCCAAACTTTCGACATCTATGTACCCCTTTTATAATTTTCGTAACACTGAGTAACCCTCGTTAAAAAAATGGTATATACTTTAATAACAATCAAAAAATATTTATTTTTCCTTTTTTTAGTACATAAACAAAATATTAAACGAAAAATAAAATTCATTCATAATAAAATATAGATAAAATAAAGTTATTATATACTAAATAACATTCATTATAAATCAATGAGAAAGATGAAATTGTTTATGTTTGTTTGGGGAGTCTTGTGTTGATTTAAACATTCATTCTTCGTTAGGGAGAAAAGATTTAGACACGCTGATTCCAAATTCGTCAACTAAAATCAATTCCTATCACGCGTTCAAAAGTTATGATTACTTTTATCCAAAATTTTGAAAAATCTAAAACTTTGAGAGGCCATATCTCGAGAACGGTTTGTGATACAGACCTGCGCCTTAAAAATTTGAACAGTTCACGTTATTTTCTATATAATAAACTTAACCAAATCAAAAACCCAAAAAAATTTTAGTCGAATTTCATTTTCCAAATTTCAATTGATATATTGCAGTAATGGGTTCATAAGAGATTGGACACTTGCCTTTTTTACCCACAACTGTCAAAATAATAGGTAAAATATAAGTTGAAGAACTTTTATTTTCTATAGAAAAAATCATTATAACCTCATTTTTTTATTATAAATACACAACAATTAAAAATTTATAAATCTTACTTGTATCGATCAAAATTGCATTCCATTTCACGAACCGCACAAATAACAACACTTTAAAATAAACAGTACAACTCATGACAGCCTTTAACAAAATTAAACACGTATAAAATCTAACTAAAATAGGTATGTACTTGTATTGGATTTGACGTATAAATTGTTTGGCTTCGCACAAATCGAAAGTCCCGATATTGAAAGTAAAGAACAAAAACCAGTAATAATTAATATTATATCACGTTCATGTGGGAGACACTTATTATTACATATTACACAATTACATACACATTGACATATGTTTAAATTGTATTCATTGTTGACATTTTTTACTGTTACATAGCTTAACATATTTATAGTTCTAATTAGCCAATCAGACATACAGGAGTATCAAAATATAATTACACAAATCACTTGTCGATTGTAATATATTATATTTAAATATAAATGTTGTTTAAAATATAAATTAATAATAATATATGTAAATCACTATAAATACATGCTTTAATATTAAGTAAATTAAGTCAGTACACTAGCGACATCTGTATTCGCAACACCGAACTACAAGTACCGCTACATTACACCAGAGAACAGTAGTGTCATTTCCAACGGGATGACATTTGACAATTTAATATTTATGAACGGTAGTGTCAACAAAACACAATGTTTAGGTTAGAAATAAATCAATTATTTGCAATTTTAAGTGTTTTAATTAGTCTGTCTGAAGGTGAGTAACAGTCTCATTAATAAATATCACCAATTAAATGTTGTATCTTAGATTTATGATTAAAACATCGGTACTATCATACAAAATTAAAAGTAAATTTAGTCTAATTGGCCATTTCCTTTCACTGATAAGGTCGGTAAACAAGTATATTGTACGTTAATAACGCGTTATAAAGTTCAAATAGCAGCCCATTCATGTGATTTATGCGTTCATTTGTTCTTTCAGCGTACAGAGAATGCCATATAGACACTGTAACAGATATTTACTACACCTGTGGCGAGAATGAGACATGTTTACAAACGGATCCAACCAAAACCCTTGGAAAGTGTATGTGTAAGGTCAATTTCAAACCCACCAATAACGGATGCTTGTACGTTGGGTACCAGCCGGAAGTGCACAAACCTGAAGATAATGTTTACGTTCCCGTCGACGTCAAGACGTCTAACGCCGTTCCTATAGTCGTAGGTTGTGTCTGCGTGCTGCTCCTCGGGTGTACGGCGTTCGGGATGTATTACGGCGAGACCAGATACAAGCTGGTGTCGAGGATACGGAGTAGATTTCAGCAAAGACAGCAGCAGAGTAATTACGACGAGCTGCTGATCGGCCAGGACGACGATGATCCGCCAATAGCGTGATTGTTTATTTGTTAATCACAGTGGCTGTATTCGTTACGTTGCGCATTTATTCCAAGGTTTGATCGCGCGGCTAAACATTTACCAAATACTTTTTTTAGGAAACCCAGACCAAAATTTTAGTTTTTAAAACAAACGTTCACTTTTATTTCTTCATGCTTTTAAACATTAGCCGTAAAGTTACATTTGAATTGAATTTTGTAAATCGCACTAAATATTCGTAGATATATACAGGGCTAGCCAAACTAATTATTAAACATTAAATTTTAGACAGTGAACTTTTATCCCCCCCCCCCCTTTCTGCTTTGGAACTGGCCCTGGACATTACACTAAATATATACAGGGCTAGCCAAATAAATTTCCAGTTTTTTAATATTTTTTTTTTAATAAGGGGGCTTTAATTTGTGACCTTTTTGGGGCTAGCTCTGAATAAATACAATTGCATTTTATAAAATAAAGCATTTATCAAGAATCCATGTCTGATTAGGTAAAGTTTAAATAAATAGTTGTCTTTTAATTAATAATTATTTTACTTCCGTATTTACCTGCATATTATAATAAAATATTATACACAGTCAAACCTCGATTGTTTTCAGCCAAAATTCGTTTGATATACAGGTGGTTACAAAGTAACTTCCCTATTTATGATTTTTGACATTTTCTGCAAAATGACATACACGTTCTCAAACAGTCGAGGTTCTACTGTACCCCCTATAAAATAGCGTTCAAGTCATTATATTAGTTAGTTGTTTAATATTTTCCATTACTATTAAAAAATAATATGTTTTTATATAAATTTAAACCAAAAATGTTATTCCATTTTAAATGTTTTATATCTCGAGGTAGAAACAGCGTTTCTCAAACTGTCATCTGTCTGAGACCCTTTTCCAGTGGTTCTCAAGAACCCTTTTAGAGTTTACTAAATCTATTTATAAAACAGCTTATAACTTGAGAACTGCTGATCTGATTTTGATGTGGTTTGTTTCATACATAGGTACATTATCTGGTCACGGTTTAGTCAAAGTTTAATCAAAATCCGTTCAGTGGTTTTTAAATTATGACAATAGTCGTCTCAGATAAAATAATATCTATGGTTATTTGCGGTCCCTGGATAAAAATGATTGAGAAGCGCTGAGAAATGATTATACAGAATCACTTCTGACAATTGTTTTTGTTTTAGTTAAGGCAATATGTAAATCTATAAAAAAAAAAAACAACAGAACTGATTTTTTTTAAGTGTTTATATTAATTAATAAATTGGGTATGGAAAATTCAGAAAATAGAAAATATGTGTGGTAAAATTTTGTTGATTTTGAATTAAATGTTGCAAATATTTGTTTCAATTTGAAAATGTTTATTTACGTTGTTTGTTTTTCAAAATGATAGTACGTAATGTAAATAGAAACTTCGGAAAGTTGTGATGTCGTTACGCATACCCAGTTAGAACGCAATGTACAGGGGTGTAGTCAGTGGCGGGGAGGGGGGGCTTTTAAAAACATTAATTTTATTGAAAGTAAGTCAATAAGGTACTGTTTATTTAATTAATACCCCGCCCCCCCCCCTCCAGTTCCTGGTCTGGCTACACACCTGAGACTATAATAACAATGTACATTTATGTAAGATATTTAGTTAATAATAAATGAATTACTAAGTCATTTCATATATTTCAGCTAAGTGTTAATGTAAGACAATTTAGAAATATTAAATAAAAATATTTTCTGTGATAAATTTACTTATTTTTTACAAAAATAATGTTTTTCAGGCTTTCTTTTCTGTTTCTTTGAAAAATCTGAAAATTCGGAATTTCTTTAAATGGCCATAATAAGACTTAACTCAATTGCTCCCAAGGTTTTTTTTTTTGTTACCGATATTGCTGATTTTTCTGTCATCAATTCATACCTATCCATGTATACTAAAACTCCAGAACGTTGGTAATTGCATTGTTGATGTATTCAGTCCAATAATTGAAAATAACTATGATTTCAAACCCATTCCAATTCAAATAATCTTACATCAAATGTAAAAGCGCTCTGTTACATCAGTGGTGCACATAGAGGGGGGGGGGGAGAGATCAAGGGGACCACAGTGTTACATATACGTAACACTGGGTTAACTTACGTCCAGTAGCTGTAAAACATCGGAAGATGGCTGCAAACGGCCTACGACAAAACCAACGGTAATCTTTATATAATTTAATTTTATTAAATATTGTACAGATAAATCACATTTTCAATATCTTAACGCTAACAATTGGCATCTTCATTTTCCTCAAATAAATTATATTAAAAACAAACGAAAAACTGCGAAAATAAAAATGCCAACGGATTTGATTATTTCAAACAGAATTTAACGGACAAAATTAAAAAACAAACAAAAGGCTGCCAACATTGACCAGAAATACCCATATTGTGCATGTACGTGCTTCACAAATACAAATACCGACCCGCAAAAGACAAAATCCCGTGTTCTCAAAACCACGCGTGAAAAATATAAACGTAAAACGATGCTCCGTTAGTAATTTTACAGCTGGCAACCGTAATAAGGTAAAGTCGCACCTGTTAACACCGCAATTTGTAGCGACAATTAACTATCTGCGTTTGATTTCAAGCGGCCAACAATAAGTGTTGTTACCTTAGATGGATGTTTAAAAATCATATTACTTGATAATAAATGGAATGTCGCGGAGCTTAGACTAGCAAATTATGATTTTTTTATTATAAAATAAAATTAAAATAAAGAACACAAACGCAATTAAAATTTTAAAGGAATAAACGCTGATCTTCAAGTAAGTTATTTATTAATACAATATCAATGGACCCTTCTATATATTGTCAATAGATATTCAAACAGATAAAACATATATACAAAAAATACGATGTAAAAAAACGGCAACTTTAAAATTATATATCTCTTAAATGAAAAAATATATTTTAACGGGGTATGTTTTAAATTAAAGGTCAATTTACCAGCTTTCCATCGGTGTATAACTCTCTTATAATTCTGCATGAAATATAAGATAAAATTACTCATCTTTAACCTGTCTGAAAAACTTACTATAAAATAAACTTTTCACGGTTAAGTCATTTTAAAAAACAATAAACAAAATTAAACCGTAATGTTACACATCATATCAAAGTCAATAAATTAGACTTGAGTTTAAAATAAAATTCATTCAAATATCTGTTCTTATCCCGAAAATATAACCCCATAAAATCGGATAAGTTTTTAGGTTAAAATTATTTTTTTAATAGATAACGGAAAGTCACTTTTAAGTCAATTAACTGTATTAAACCTTTAAGTATTACATATCAAATAAAAGCTACTTATCTGCCCTTGGATTTAAAGCTCGTCCTCACAACACATTGGAACATTTTTATAACACATAAATTACTTGAAGACCAAAACATCGTTAAATATAAAAAAATATGTAAATTTTCATTAAATATATTAATTAAATATTCAAATTTGCAACTCAATAACTGTTTTCGATATTTCCCCAACAAATCCTCAACATCCGATAATAATAGTAATAAAAGATCAACATTCTAACTGTCGAAGGTCTAATGAACGTTAAAACCTATATTAACTTATACTTTTCTAGCTCGTAGACTTGGATTGTGAATATAAATCACATATCAATGATATCTAGCTTATATTAAGAAGCCAAGAGGTTTATCTGAATTCTATTAAAGCGCCCGTTGAAGAATTAATAAATACTAAGTTACGTAGCACCGGTCATTCTATTCGCTTACTTTATTAAAGCATTGCAACTCCAACTTGCTATTCTAGAAAAGGATAAGTTAATAAATTAAATAAACAGCGGCTCCAATCAGAAATATAACATTTACTGTAGTTTACAGATTTTCCTAGTATTTTACGTAAACAGCTGTAACTAATAAATTATTCATTGTAATGATTTGTAATTTTGACAAGTTAAACTAGATTATATAGCGTACGTTTTAAGACCATCCTGACATCTCTGTGATTTATAGTTCCCGAGTACTATGTTGCCAAACGTAGTTTAGTATACAAATTTTCGTAGTATTTTACGTAAACAGCTGTAACTAATAAATTATTTATCATAACAGTTTGTAATTTTGACAAGTTAAACTAGACTATATAGCGCACGTTTTAAGACCATCCTGATGTCTCTGTGATTTATAGTTCCCGAGTACTATGTTGTCAAATATCTTATTTAATTTTAAAAAATCTGTCCACTATACAATAAATATCTGTAGCCCTGGTCGGAGCACTGACAAAACAAACAACGTACAACAATGCTGATATCTGTGTTGTAACGGAGCGGCAAGGCGGGGCCTACTTGAGCACGGGACGTCGCTAACTCCACGTCAAGTCGTAACCTTTCCAGTTAGCGTTGGGCGCCAGGTAGACCGTCCGTCCGTTGTAGTAGAACGTCACTATACCTCTGTACCCGGTCCTCGGCACGCCGCTCTGTTACAGGAAACCACATTGTAATACACACAAAGATAAACTACGTTCTAAAAGTAGAAACCTTAAAGTCGTCCATAAGGCCGAGCATTTTGGCCGTCTTCTTGTAGGCCTCTTTGGTATGGTATGGGATCCTGACCGGCCCGTCGTGAGTGATACGTCCACTCTTCAGCTCCTGGTAACTCACCACGGTGCTCTGGTAAACAGTCTTTACAAACTCAACATCGTACTGATCCTGCAAACGCAATTAAACAAACAAAATAACTACAGTCTAAATATATATCATTGTATTATTGTATATCAAATTAAAGCTAATTAAATGGTCTTTTGTTTAAAGTTTAGCTCATTGAAATATCTCTTTCCGTTATAAAATTATCGGGTTTTTAAAAGTAGAGTCGGTATTTTTAGGTTAGATTTATTTGTGTTCAAAAAGTCACTTTTAGGTTAATTTTCTGTACTAAATCTGCAAGTGTTATATATCAAATTATAGCTAGTTAATTGTTCTTTAGTTTAAAATTTGGTTCATTTAAATATCTGCTTCTGTAATGGAGATACAACCATTTTAAATTTAACCCACTATATTATCAAATTTTCTGTTATCTTGATGATTATTAGCAATTAAACCTATCTATAAATTAATTAAGTACCTACACAATTATTATTATTATATATTAAAGATGATAAACATTATCTAAATGGTTCAAATAATTAAGTAAATATTGAGTACTTACTTTTAACAAGTAACTTAAATCCATCTTAGAAAAAGGCACAAATATTTCATTGAGTTTAATGAATTTCAAATGTTTTTCATAGAACATCCCACTGTAACAAAAAAACAAAACCAGTTAGTTTACTGAACTGATTTAAATGTGGTTTTCACTGTTTACTTTGAAACCCCGATCTTTCCAAAAGTCTTTGTCCGCGAGACCTCGGGTCTGATGCACGCTCGGCCCCTTCTCTGCTCTGGCTGCCTGATCCAGTCATCCCAGTACGCCCGGGGCCACTTGGGCGCCAGCTCAGCCCACAGCGCTCTTGTTAGCATCCACCCGAGCCCCGGGAAGAAATCAGTCCGATACAGAGCCTTAGCGCCCGCTTCAGTATCATCTACGAGGCCGACCTTGCCGTTGTCATTCCACGCCGACACACACCACAGAGAGACGTCCTTCTGCAGGATCGGGTACGTCCCGAGGAAGTACTCGAAGAAGTCAGGAGCCACATCGAGGTCGTCTTCGACAATAATCACAGTGTCAAAGTTAAACTTAAAGAAAGTCTGGTTCAGGGCCCAGCCATAGTGTCGGGCAATCTTGAAATATCCCTTAAACTTCTTCTCCTTGGGGGGCACCGGGATGTCAGACTGATCTGGCTGCTCTATCAGCGTTACTTGCTCCCCGTAACTGAGGATCGCTTCTTTAGTCGCTTCGTCGCCGCAGTCCTACAAAAAAACTCATACAGACTTCTGCGTGGTTTAAAGTTACAATAGAATATCATACCTGACTAACAACGATAGGGAATTGGTCCTGGCTCGGCCGGTACTTGAGCAACTGGTCAATGCATCGGCGCACACCCACGCGGTTGCACGCAAACACTAATACTGGTATTACAGTCTCGCCGTCCTTAAGCCTATCCCTCAACTGCATTATCCTCTTCTCCTGGTTGTGTTCTGCCTTCTCATTCTCAAAGCTCTCTTTCTTACTATCGATTACGGCTTGCAGGTCCCGCAGCAAGTCATTGTTTGATTGGAATTGATACTTTATGTCCGTTTCTAGCCTACCTAATTGCGAGGGTATATTCACTACTGGTTTCTGGTGGTGTTTGGTCACAGTATTTTTACTGTGATCGTTACTGTGTGGCTTTGTTAGAAACAGCACGAACGTTACGACTGCCCACAATACTAATATCGATACTGCAAATGTCGATACTCGTTTCATACGCATATTATTTTATAATAATATGAACGTATTGACGATTATTATTTATATTTTTTATCACTATAAAAGAATCAACATTATAATTTTCTTATTTGTATTGTTGCACGAGTATTTCGTCATTTTTTCTTTCTGCAACAACAATATACTAAATTCAAAAACCATTGTTTAAATAATTTCCGTAACCTTAAATCCCCTTTTTTCGTAACATTACATTACACTTACCATTTATCGGTAATGAAAATCGAATTAATTGAACTAAAACAATAACTAGAAATATAACAACAGCATATTTATGATATATATTTACATATTTGATCGTAGGATATTTCACTGTAACGTGGAAAATCCAGAATCACTCAAAAATGACATTTGACAGATTAAGTAGAAATTCGCACAACTGCTGCCATCTATTGCTTAGCGTCTGAACTATTATTATTTTGATTCATTATTTTAATTGAGCGGTTCTTTTGAAGATTAATTTAATTAAATCAATTCCATTTATACGCAGGGACGTGATTAAATGATTGAGGCTATTACATTATACGTTTAATTTTTATTTTATTAGTTTATTTTGTACAATAAAGTCCGCGACATCATATACCTATATAACTTTAGTATTCAAGCCACAATTATTGAACAATTTAAATAAAAACAATGCTCAGATAAATTGCTTAGAATTGGTTAACCATTTAGTTTTTATACAATTTAACTAAAAAATATTTTTTTAAGTCGCACCTAATTGAGATAAATCTTTGTAAGGGAATATTCTACAACAAACGTTGTAGACCCATATTATAGGAAATTTAATGCTCTACAAAAAATATCTCATACAATTTTTACGTAACGTATCGTTCTTGAGATATCTTGAAAAAATAAATATTTTGGGGTGTCACCCCTCCCCCTTACACACGATTTTGAAATGGGACCGTCCTCAAACCAAACCCAACCACCCGACCAAGTTTCAACAACATCAGTTCAGTGGTTTATGAGTTATGCGTATGACAAGGATTCAGGGGACAGACAGACAGACAGACACGTAACAAAAAGTGTTTGTCTTGACGTGAAACGGAAAGATCAATTTAAATTTTTGAAATCGGAGAACATTTATTTTGTCTCAATCTGAAACGATCACAAAGCTTCTCGTATCTTCGATATTGCGAGGAAGCAAAATTCACCATATTGCGTATAATACAAAGGTACATTTTATCTTGGTCACTGTGTCAAGAAACCGAAGACTTTCTAGTCCCTGCCCACATCACGCACTAGCGGCACACACGGTTACTGAGATATATCACCGCACCGCCGCTCTATTGTAATTGTGGACTGAACTACTACAAAGTGAAAGGTAAGAATAAGGAATTCAAGTTAACAGTTTCCATAGGTAGCTTGATCGTACCTGTGTCATATTAAATATACAATTGTGACGTATTTTCACCTATACCTTATTAAAATTCAGTGCAAGTGTTTCTTTCTTGTTTTCAATTTGAGTTAAATGTTATAAGTCGTCCTTGGTGAAGATATCAATTCTTTTTGAAAGAAAATATTAAAATTTGAGTTGTAGAAAATGTGAAATGTAAGTAAAATTATTTTTTAATCAAAAGTGCATTCTTATTTTATACAGTCGAACTCCGTTAGTACGAGATTCACGGAAACATTTTTATTTTAAAATTTTGATCGAAGATAAATGATTTGTTAATATTGAGATTTTTAGTTTAAATTCGTGAAACAGATGCTATCTCTAATATAACACATTATAAACTACTAAAATTTCAATAAGAGCCATATGTTAAATGATTATTTTTAAATTTTTAACATCAATATGTTAATTTAGAAAATATTACTGAAAAACATTTTATTTTTTTATTAGTTGTTACTTTTCGGACATCCTGTATATTTGTAGGTGTATATAAACAAATCCTTGTGAGTTTCCCGTGTATATATATTTTATTAATTAATAATTACAATAATGTACTCAAAATCATAGATCGCTTTGTTCGTATTTCTCTGAGGGAGTAATTTTTTATTGGAGGTGGATTTTTTCTAAGAAAAATCCAGTTCTGCCATTTACGAGGTTACAATTTACAATGACTAACAATAACTATACATATTTGTGCATAACTTGTTACAAAAAAACATCTGGCAAGTAAATGCACAGTGCTTCCTCGTGCTAAATTCACCAAAGGTAGTTAATTATTCAACAATTTAAATAAAAACCGATAGTGTTTAGATAAATTGCCTGGAATTGGTTAACCATTTATTTTTTATACAATTTTACTAAAAAATATTAGTTCGAAATTTTTCTTAAAACGCACCTGAATATTTTTTCATATATTTTTAATTTTTTGGAAATTTAAATCTAAATCTAAATTTATGCAAACGTCCAAATGACATTTGCATAATATCAATTTAGAAAAACAAACCACGAATTTTTAAAATAAATTGAGATAAATCTTTGTAAGGGAATATTTTACAACAAACGTTGTAGACCCATATTATAGGAAATTTAATGCTCTACAAAAAATATTCTATAAAATTTTCACGTAACATGTGTCGTTCTTGAGACATCTTGAAAAAATAAATACTTTGGGGTGTCACCCCTCCCCCTTACACACGATTTAGATGATTTTGAAATGGAACCATCAAGGATTCAGGGGACAGACGGACAGACAGACAGACACGGAACGAAAAGTGTTTGCGTTGACGTGAAACGGATAAATCAATTTAAAATTTTGAAATCGGAGAACATTTATTTTGTCTCAATCTGAAACGATCACAAAGCTTCTCGTATCTTCGATATTGCGAGGAAGCAACACACTCGTAAAAAAGTAAAGGGATTTTTTTTCAAATTCAAACGTTAATAAATTGCAGATCACAAAATGAACCCCCAGCTGACGAACTTGCTGGCACCGCTCCTACTGCTAGCCCACTTCGCGCCGCAGACCGATGGCGTGTACATTCCCCCAGGTCCCCGGTACCGCTGTCCACCGCAGCCGGTCCTGTTGCACCCGTGCCGCTGCGACGCCGAGGGTGACGCCGGTCTCCGGGTCTCCTGCGCCGACACCAACCTGGCCACCATGTCCGTGGGGCTGAACAACTTGGCCACATACAAAATACCCATCGAGCATTTGGCCATCGAGAGATGCCATATAGGTATTAAAACAAGTGAAAGACACAATTATGTCCGGTATTATAAAGGACCTAACAAAATTTGTTAGCTAGCAATTACATTCAAATGGGGTATTAATTCTGTACTAGTATCTATGGAATTTAGAGCAGTGACACTTCAACTAATTGTAACACAGTTGGCATCTTTCACCGTACAAAATAATGTTCATAACATCACCACTGTTTTAATACCGTTGGTATTTACTTACTACAACTTGTCAAAGTCATCAACAAACTCAAAAAGAACTGTCATTTATCTCACAATCAGTTGAAAGTGTTTGTGAGCTAACAAATTTGTTAGGTCTTTTATGATACCGGACATTAGTGTTCTTAAATTATTGAACATTTTGAAAAACGCATAAGGACAGTGGCGTAGCGAGGGGGGGCAAGGGGGTCTATCATGCCCCGGGCGCTACTCGCAAAGGGGCGCCAAATAGCCCCCAAGACGATGATTTCCTATATATTATATTACTTTATGTTTTTCATGGGCGCCAGAAAGGTATTGTGCCCCGGGCGCCAATTATGCTCGCTACGGCACTGTATAAGGACAAAAGTTTTTGTCGAAAAACTTAAAAATATAGGGTCAAATGAGGTAAAAGTGAAACAAAATACAAATCTTTAATGTTTTTTGACAGTTAACGATACAAATTCATACTTTAATTTTGTCTACTAGATGCGCTTATGAATAACAATTTTAAATACTTACGTAATTTGAACTGTACGATACAACACGGACTTTAAAATAAAAAAAACTGTGTTTCATTTTTAACCTCTAATTTGGGAAAAAGTGAAACAGGCCTCTAATGGAAAATATTTCTCGAAAAATTAACTTTGGCAAGTTTGATTTATCTTCTTTGTGGCATATCAATGTGAAATTGTAACTTTAATTAATATCTGAGCTATACAGAAAGTTATGTGCAAAGAATTAACTAACAGACATTGACTAACAGGGTGTAGAAGGGGTGACACATCACTTATATTTTCAGGTCGCTTTAACAAACCTTTAATGATGATGTCAGTTTTTATAATTCTCCTATAAACAAATCAGTTTTTTAGTTGCAAGCTTGTTTCATATTTACCCCTACAGACTATAAATTCTTTTTACAGCAAAACTCTACGGCAGTCTTCTTTATAAGTTAAAAATCCGAGTTCTTACAATAACCGATACGCCTATAGAAACAATAGACGAATACACCTTCCTCGGGGTGAACCGTACCCTGAATGAGCTGCACATACTGAATTCATCGTTAAACGAGTTCCCGAGGAAAGCGTTCGGCATTCTGGGTAATCTGACTGTGCTTATTATCGATAAACATAAGATTCAAGGACCTCTACCAAAGAATCTGTTCGCTAGTGGAGATCCTATCTTAGATAAGCTGCAGAGATTGCATATCACCAATGGGAATATCTCTGAGGTATTTTAATTGTATTTAATGCGGTGATTTTGATGCAAAAACGGTCATATTTAAATAAATAAAATGCTATTTTAAAGCTTAATTTGTCTACTTTTCGGTGCTTTTTGCTGAATTGAGTTTAATCAATTTTTACAGAGTTATAGGATTTTAAAGTAAGCAAAATAAATAAACATATTTTTCTTGTAAATTTTATAAATGTGCATTGAGTTAGTTTTTTTTTTAGAGAAAATCTGTTGATGCCATTCGAATGTATAGAGTTTCAGCTTCATATTGCTTTTATCAGATTTTACTTTCGATTTTTTTTCACAGAAATATTTCACTTTTAATTGTTTTTAAATAAAATTGTAATTTTTTTTTAAGTCACTAAAATGTTAATTCATAATATTTAGAGGGTAAATTAGGTACATATAGATTGAGAAACACTGGTATACATTGTTGATTTATTTTATTTTAGTTTTTCCCAGAGACTTTCCAAGCATTGAGAAAACTAAAAACTGTAGATTTACACGGAAATGGTATAACCGGTATGAAAAACAATCAATTCAAAGGACTGAGGGATGTCGAGGTTCTGGACATAAGTCACAACTTGATCAGTAAGATAGATCCCAGACATCTAGCAGATTTAACGAAGCTATCGTGGCTGAATATTTCCAATAACGCTATTGCCGAATTTCCAAGGTAAAATATCAACATTTCAAAAAATTAATATCTAGAAATGGATCGTTATATCGAAAATATGGATAGCACATAAATTATAAATAATATTATTCTCTACCACTTTTATCTGAAACATTTTTTTCTAAAATGCACCATCACTAAAATAATTAATTTTGATGAGTAAAAATTAAAATATAATTTTTTTTGTCGTATATAAAAATATCTGCATTTTAATTAGGTATATAAAAATAACTCTTTCAGAGGCGCATTTGCCCGCAACACCGTCCTGCGAGTACTCAACATGTCCCATAACAAGCTCAAACGTCTGGACACCAACTCGTTCCGAGGTATGAGGTTCATGCGCCGGCTGTTCCTTTCGGACAACAACATCGGCGACGTGGGGAGAGGGACCTTCGGGAGCATCACCAGGATAGGTACCATAGACCTCGCCAGGAACCGGATAACCCGCGTCGACTTTCAGATGTTCCACCAGCTCAATTATGCTGAGCTAATTGATCTGGCAGAGAATCAGGTAACAATCATTTTTATAGTAATTTAAATAGGGTCGAGTGGGGTAAATATGAAACACAATGGGGTAAAAGTGAAACAAGCTTGCAACTAAAATACTAATTTGTTTATAGGAGAATTATAAAAACTGACTTCATCATTAAAGGTTTGTTAAAGCGACCTGAAAATATAAGTGATGTGTCACCCCTTCTACACCCTGTTAGTTAATTCTTTGCACATAACTTTCTGTATAGCTCAGATATTAATTAAAGTTACAATTTCACATTGATATGCCACAAAGAAGGTAAATCAAACTTGCCAAAGTTAATTTTCGAGAAATATTTTCCATTAGAGGCCTGTTTCACTTTTTCCCAAATTAGAGGTTAAAAATGAAACACAGTTTTTTTGATTTTTAAAGTCCGTGTTGTATCGTACAGTTCAGTATTTAAAATGGTTATTCATAAGCGCATCTAGTAGACAAAATTAAAGTATCGTTTACTGTCAAAAAACATGAAATATTTGTATTTTGTCTGACTTTTACCCCAGTTGGTATTTTTTTACGTGACAGATAACAGAGATACAGCGTGGAGCCTTCAAGGATCTCTACCTGACGCGTATCAACATGTCTCACAACGCTATATCTGTGATAGAGGACGGCGCGTTTATCAACTGCGCCAACATCACTGTATTGGACCTGAGCTACAACGAGATAACCAACATACCCAAGAGGACGTTCGACGAGACCACGTACGCCACTGAACTCAGGCTTGAGTATAACCAGCTCACGGACATGACGCAAGTAAGTCACACCACCACCCCCCCTCCCCCTCCCACTCTTTTAAATACGCATTTTTATTTATTTTTTAAATATTAGAAAATATCAATTATAATTTTTCCCTAATACGGGCCTGCTCTAATTCAATTATCGTAAATAATTTGTTTTAATGCACAAAATGATTCTTCCACAGATCCCTCTGTACAATCAGACCGGTATCAAGATCCTCAACATCTCCCACAACTCTATAGCAATGATCGGACGCAAGACATTCCCCAAACTGTACGAACTACACACAATAGACGCGTCACATAACAACATCTCAGAGATAGCTAACGGCGTGTTCCAGACGCTCTTCAGCTTGAGGTTCGTCAACCTGAGCCACAACGCGATGACAAAGATACGCACCGCGGTATTCGGCACTTTACCCACTGTCCTGGAGCTAGATCTCAGTTATAACGGACTCAGCGAACTATCGCTTGGAGCACTGACTAAACTATCAAGTGCTAGTAAACTGATTATGTCTCATAACGAACTAACATCTATATTTCAGGTATATGTACAATAATTACTCAGTTCCCGTCATAGACATAGAGCATGGACCGCGCATCTGACTCGAAAACAGAGCCGTGTCAAAGGAAAAAGATAGTTTGGGATATACTTGTAACTATTTCATTGTTATACAAGTTTTGAGGCTTCCGCGGTGATCTTGATATGAAACTTGTCAGTTTGGTCGTGTTATCGGCCAACGTTTCGTAAAAGTGCACTTTTAGAAGAGCCCTGAAGATGTCCACTGCAATGTGTGACGAAACGTTGGCCGGATAACACGACCAAACCGACGCGGTTTACACCCAGAAGCCAAGATCCATGTTTCATTCTTATTAGAAAAAGAGATTGATATATACTATGTTAATACAGAACGTGCGTTCCATGCTCTATGTCTATGGTAAATGGTTCCCGCGAATATCCTACACAGTAGGTTTTTTTTTACACGGTAAAAAAAGGAAACCGCATATAAAAAATCGCACAAAAAAAGACATTGTAAAATTACGGATACGTTCCATAATTTTATAAAACCAAATCGTAAAAAATTTTTTTTTGAAAATTCACAAAAATAGGAATACCTAAAAAAAAACTTGAAATTTTATTCAAAAATGTAACAATATTTTTTTATAGTTTTTCTTCAGAATTATCGTCAATATCTGAAAATAAACAACTCAGCAATTGCGATTTTAATAAAAACAAAACGTTCACATATTTAAATTCCTTGAATTGTCAGCTTTCATTTAATACCCAACTCGCCGAAACGGGAAATCCCTGAATTCACATAAAAAATCAAACCATGTAAAAATTAATTGTATAGAATTTTTAAGTCGTAATAAGTAATAAATAAATTATTTTCTGTAACTTCTACATAGCTCCCAATTTCCGTCGGAAACGTGGACCTTAGCTACAACAAAATAGAACGGATCGCGGCGAAAGCGTGGCCGTCAATGAACGCCCTTCTCTTCTTAAATCTACGCGGAAACCAACTGGGCAACAACCTTGAAAGAAGTAACTTTGCAAATCTCCTCACATTAAGATTACTGGACCTCAGCGACAATGGCATCAGCAGAATACCTTTCGAAGCATTAGAGGCTCTTTCATCTCTACAGTATCTGTATTTAGAGGTATATATACACAAGCAATGCCCGGTTTCACGAATGTTAGATATCTGATATCAGGTTTACTGAATAGTTTAAAGTGAACTATAGATACCTGTCGTTCATGAAACTAAGCATTAGTCTCGTTCATCTCTACAGTATTTGTATTTAGAATACACGAGCAATGACCCTTTTCACGAATGTTAGATATCCGATATTAGGTTTACTGAATAGTTTAAAGTGAACTATAGATACCTGTTGTTCGTGAAACTGGGTTTGTTTTTGGTTTTAATTTTGTATGTTTGTTTTTCAGAATAATGAGTTGACTAACTTGACAAAAGGAGCTTTTGGACGCCTGCCGGTTGTATTCGAATTAAATATGGCGAATAATAAGATAAATAATATAACAACTATGGCGTTTGATGGATTATTGCAGTTGATCACGTTGAATCTGACAAATAATAACCTAACCTATATACCGAATGGCGCTTTACAAGGTACTGTTCTATATATTTTTAATAGGCTCTTTAATTAAGGGGTCAAAATATTTCTATACAAAAAATGGACAAAATTCAAAACTCTGTAACGGTCGTAAATAAATAAATAAAATAGTTTTAAAGATTCGAATCTTTACTTTTCAATATTCTCTGCAGATTTATTTTTTATGAATTTTTCGCAGTTATAAAATTAAAAAAAATTAAAAAAAATTTTGTTGCTTTATAAATTTTGTTAACGTCCACAGGGTTAAAAAAAATTTTACACAAAATGCAGTTCGAAAGAGTATAAAATTTTTAATTTAATTTCCGATTGTTTTCCTTAGAATTATTTTAAAATTTAAACAAATGTGATTTTTTATCATTTTTTATAGGACTAGTTTCAATGAGGACATTAGACCTTTCACATAATTCCATAGAAAAGATCGACAACAAAACGCACGGCTTGCTAGACGATTGTCTTTCACTAGAAAAGGTAAATACTAAAACTTCAATATATGTATAAAAATTAAAAAAAATATACCAAGTTTAATTAATATATTTCTATAGATATTCTGATATAATCTAAAATAAATTGTTGTAAAAATGGATCTATAATATGAATATGTATCCTCTGAAGTCATACCACCCACCTCTACTAATTTTAACTGCACATTTCCAACATAATACAAACTTAAACGTTTTTTTCAATGACAGCTTGATTTGAGCCATAATCGTATAAGTTTCGTGACACGTAAGACATTCCCTAACAATCCCTGGTTCCCGTACAAGCTCCGGGAAGTGGATTTGTCGTACAACAGGATGCCGGTAATCACTTATGATATTGTACACGGAGGCTCAACGTTCCAGATACTTAACTTATCTCACAACTCAATTAACGAAATCCGAAGAGGTATTTTCTATAATTACTTATATTGTTTTTTTTTATATTTTACATACTTTTTATTTATAGGTGCGATTGGGAATTTAACAAGTCTTAGAGTCCTGGATCTCTCTTACAACGAGCTAGACGATATAACGAGCGAGAAGGGAACTTTTAACCTATCGCCAAATGTAACGAATTTGTACCTGGCTCATAATAATTTGAAGAAGTTACCTGTAGAAGTTTTAACTAAACTGGTCGACCTAAAAGAACTTGATTTACGTTACAATAATCTCGAGATTGTTGATAATGATGTGGTCCAGATGATGCATAAAGGGACGAATATTTATTTTAATGGTAAGTGATTTTAATTTATAATACTTTGATTCATTATATACCTTTTGTTGAATTCTCTTCAAGTAGAATAATGTATTTAAAAAATAAAAAACAATAAACGCAGCTTACATATATCGTCATAATGATAATTTTATTTATATGTTAAATAACTTTGAAGCTTTAAAAAGCATTTTAAAGCTGACATTTTACGCTTTCAAAAAACAATAATAAATTTTGTCTAAAAATATTTAAACATTCTTTTTTTTGTTTGTTTGTTTTATAACTCCGCAAAAAAAATTAATATGTGGAAAGTATTGAGAAGTTAAGATTTCAAGTTACTATAATATATTATACTACAGACAGACAGACAAAAAGACAAAACCAAGAAATACAATTCTTTTTTTTCCCACAATAGAAAACCCTCTAAGCTGCGACTGCCAGATCCGGCCGCTGAAACGTTTCCTATCACAGAGCGACCCCCGCGAAAGTAACGGACGCGACGCTGTCTGCTCGACACCCGTCAGTCTCGCGGGTGTCGAGCTGAACGTAGTTCCCGATTCTCGACTAGTTTGTGTCAACGACATCGGCGAAGAACAAAGAAGACGGATTTCTAAAACACCGGAACTATACGACCCGACACCGGATGTGAGATTCAGAGACATTAACATGTAAGGAGGCAAATTTAAACACTGATATTTCAAATATAAGGTCATGGAGGCAACTGCCCTGGTTGGCACAAGACTTTCTTATACAGTAAAAGCTCTTTATTCGCGGGGTATATGTTCCATAAATATGCCGCGAATATAGAAACCGTGAATACGGAATGGTAATTTATATGGGATTATAGGGGGGGGGGGGTACGTTCCTAGCTGACAAAATAAATAAACAAATCAATTGAATTGAAGTTTTTGACCATATTGATTAATTATTATCTTCAGGCTTAGGCAATGGTTTAAAGAATTTTGTAATTTTTTGTTGCTTGACAGTTTTTAAAAGCTCCTTCAATTCAGACTGATATTCAGCAGTGGCATTAGCAATTTGCCTCTTAAAAATAAGACTTCGTTCCATAGACGGATCAATTTTCATAAAGAAATCACAAAGCTCATTTGCCATTCTTAAACCTTCACTAAGATTTTTCAAATTAAATGTCACGTTTCCTGATTAGATCCGCGAATAAAGAAATCTTTAGCAGCGAATATAGGAATTGGGTCGCATTTTTTTAATCCGCGAATAGTGAAAACGCGAATGAAGGAAGCGCGAATAAGGAGCTTTTACTGTACATCATGATACAGAAAATATTACATAAGTTAACACTTTCTGCTAAGAAATTGAATTTATTAATTGTTGTTTTTGTTAATGTTCGAGATATATTTTAATTCTATTCTCTGATTTTATTTCAAACGTTTTTATTATACATCTTTATAATAGTTTTCCTGTTTTAAAAAAACGTTGTTTTGTCAATGGTTTCTTATTTGTTTGATATTTCAACAGTTCAACACGTTTTATATATTTAATTGAAAATTGTAAGAAAAAATGCTTTTAATAAAAACAAAAATTATTATTTTTTGGTCAATTCAAAAAAGATACAAAAAAAAGAATAGGACATAAATTATAGATAATAATATTCTCTATAACTTGTATCTAAAACTTTTTTTCTAATACGTACCGTTTAAAAAATAATGCAAAAAATTAAAAAATTAAAGAAAATCGATTATTTCCCAAAAATAAATTATAGATAAGAGCATTTTTCAAAAATAATTCGAAAAATTTACACCAAACCCTATAATATACTTTACAGATCAAACAAGAAGATAACACTGCGCTGGATGGTTGCAAATAACGAAGACATCGGTGATTTCCAGGCAGTTTTCCGGTCGCTGA
This sequence comes from Sialis fuliginosa, assembly GCA_961205875.1. NCBI lineage: Eukaryota > Metazoa > Arthropoda > Insecta > Megaloptera > Sialidae > Sialis > Sialis fuliginosa. The sequence continues at coordinate 20,266,730 of OY540818.1, read as the reverse complement.
ATACGAGTGAAATTATTTCAGAAGTGATATCGGCCTATTCCACCAGGTCGATAGAGACCGGTCTGGCGATGTCCCCCGGCGGGCTGGAGGTCTGTCTGACCGCGCACGACAGCCGCGGAGACCCGAGAGCGTGGTTCCGTAGCCAATGCAGGAACTTGGACGCGAACAACGCGGTTACTGCATTTACAGGCAGTCTAACACTTTTAGTTACAGTTTTGATTGTGATATTACGATTTTAATATATTTGTTTATTGTTCTTGGACAGTTACATAAAATTGCACTGTCTCTCTGAATGTAAAAAGTCTTATTTCATTGTAATTTGAAGCCAAACGTTGTAAAATATACGGTTTTTACCCAGAATCACTTAAAAACCATCGCACAGTAGACTTAAAACTTGAATGTATTTATGATATTTTACTTTGTAAATATATATTATAGGTATATAGACATATACTATAGACAAATGTAAATAATTGTATTTAATTTTGTTTGTTTTTAATAAAAATAACAATAAATATTGCAAATATTTTATTTTTTTCATATACCCAATAAAGTAAAGATAATTGTAAAAATTGTTTGCAACAAAGTATCGGTAAAAAGAATTAATTAAACGTGCGTTTAATTCGGTACTTAGGTAGTTGATTATCTAAATGTACAGTCACCTGCATTAATGGTCTTGCAGTTTGTATTCATTTTCGTTTATCACAAACTTAGTAGGCTCCTCCCATTTGTGCAATTATAATATTTAAATCATTTCTCCATGTATCAAACAAAGACAGATATTTAGAAATCCATTTGCTAGATAAAGAACTACTCTTCGTTTATAATACATAGGTACTCATATATATTTGTGCAATTAAATTATTATGTAATCTATTGAAAATTGTATACGTAAATTTTGTGGCAATAAATATTTGGTATTCCGAATTTTAGTATTTAAATATATTAAACTTGATAGAAAAAGATAACCGATGATGTTTGTCTTTAAATTTGGAATCTGCTGTATGCGATTCTAGCCTTTAGGGTGCCAGATGAGTTCTGCAGGCGACTGTATCTATCTATATAAATAATCAACTATCTTTTTAATAAAACTGATAAATAAATATTGATGAGAATATGTGTATCATAAGTAAATTCTAATTAAATCAGTACGTGTTAATTTTTGGAATACAAGTTACATTAAAATAATCGAAGATTTCAACCATCAATAAAAGCTCTACTCTATTTGATTTAAGAATGCAGTGTTTGGCGAGGTTTTGACGGTACGAATCGTTCATTTTACCGTCAAAAACCACGCCAACCACTGCATTCTTAAATGAAATAGAGTATAGTTTAAAATTTGAGCTCGGAATATACATATTATACTGTATTATTTATATAGAAAAGTATAGAGCTGTGCTGTATGTACGGACGGACGGACAGAGCACTTGCAGATTCACGGTACAATGGTAATGACCACTCACAACAACGTGTAGCTGTAGACACTATAGAGGCCGGTCCGCTCTGCTTGTTTTTAAATAAACTACATATATTATTAGTTATTTTGATGTATATCCGACATACGTATACAATACATACATATATACAATAAACAAGTACTCTCTCTCTCTCGGTTTATTAATTATAATACATATAGCACCTATTACTACTGGTGTTTTTTTATAACAGTTCAATAATTACACTTTTATTACTTATTTGTATTTTTATGTATAGGTAGTACAAAATGTTTTTTTTAACCTATGAAATGCAGATATTTTACCAATAATAATGATTTTCAATAGCGGTATTTATTGATGTACGTCGAGACGAGACAGGCGCGGATCTAGGTTTCTAATTTGGGGAGGGTCATGGTCTGAAAAATGTGACATAGACAAAAAAGTTCTTTAGTATATTTAATTTGCTTTAATTTTTTAAGTTTGGGGAGGGGGGTCATGTCAACCCATGACCCCCCTCTGGATCCGCGCTTGAGACGAGATATAGACACTTCAATTTCCACGAGACGAGAGTCACCTAGCTGTTGTCTCGTATGTAACCGACTTTTTGAATAAATAGGTATATATCTCATTATTATAATTAATATTATTATTATAAATATAGGTAGGTATATCTTTCATATCAGAACGGTTTTGTTATTAAGTTGGTAATTGTTTTAAAAAAATTACATTGTGTCCATTGTTGTATTTCTCAGAAAAACGGATCGGATCTTGTAAATTACGATGTAATTTATAAAAAAAAACACAAAATAATGTCTCTTCACGCGATCTAGATTATCAGACGCACTTTGTCTCCCACAATTTTGAAGATACATTGTCATTGTATAGAAATAAAAGAGGTTTACTCCCAAAGTTTTATTTGTTCGTTTTTGAATATTTTTTATAACAAATAACTTTTAAAAAATATTTATTTCTACATTCCCTTACCGTATCTAACAAAATTATTTATAAAATTAACAAAATAAATGCTAACAATGTAGTTACTTCAATGATCGATAAGACAACAGATCTTAATTTATACTGAATCATTTTTAAAACTAATTTTCGCTATTTTTTACTAAAAATACTTTTCAAATATGTTTCATTACAACTTAACTTATTATTTTTTAGTGTTCCAATTGTACATCAGTGGTCAAGCGTCCATGGAAGCAGTGCTTCCCTTACTTTATGGGTAAATTAATACAAATCTGTGTTTTCAGTTAATAAATAATTTAAATATATTATTCAGAATATTCATCTTTATGCGCAACTCAAACATTTTAACCAAAAATAGCATTTAATATTAATTTACACGCTTAATTATAAAACTATAATACATTTACGTCTTATTTCTTGTATTTTAGTCGATATTTGTATGACGAGTTGAAGTTCACTGCAGGAAATTTCACTAAAAAATTTCAAATTTTTAATTTCGTTAAAAGTATGTTTATTGTATAGAAAATGACGTGAAAAGTTGTTTGTTTCAAACCGCAGGTCTGTATCTCAAACCGTTCTCGAGATATAGCCTCTCAAAGTTTCAGTTTTTTCAAATTTTTGGAGAAAAAAGGCCATAACTTTTGAACGTGTGGTCGGAATTGATTTTAGTTAACGGATTTGGAATCAGCGTGTCAAAATCTATATAATGACATGTATAATACCTTAAAACTCGGAAAAAAAAATTTCGCGAAAAATCGAAAAAATTCAAAGGGGTATACCTTAAAAAAATGTCGATTTTTGACGAAAAATTTTTTGTCGGATTTTAAAGTATTATACATGTCATTATATAGATTTTGACCCGCTGATTCCAAATCCGTCAACTAAAATCAATTCCGACCACGCGTTCAAAAGTTATGGCCTTTTTTCTCCAAAAATTTGAAAAAACTGAAACTTTGAGAGGCTATATCTCGAGAACGGTTTGAGATACAGACCTGCGGTTTGAAACAAACAACTTTTCACGTTATTTTCTATACAAAAAACATACTTTTAACGAAATCAAAAATTCAAAATTTTTTAGTGAAATTTCCTGCAGTGAACTTCAACTCGTCATACATTTATCAACTAAAATACAAGAAAATAAGACGTAGAATCATTTAATTACTATATAAATATATAAGAATTTATTTTAATAAGTAAAAGCTTGAACTTAAAGTAGTTTTTTTTTGTAATAGGAGGGGGAGGATTGACAAAATATGGGGTCCTTGCCAAGACTGGTGCCACTACCTTACCTATACATTTGAAGTAAAATGTAATAGATCGATCTACTATACTTAAGTGACTATAATACCTATTCATGTTATATATATTAATAAAATGCACGTCAGTATTGTTACACGAGTCTCGTCCACATGTACATTAATCATACGAGTTATTGAAGCATGCTGTTATTAATAACCTTGTATTAGTTATGTCACGGGCCTGTCTAATAACAGTCCCTGCGATATTACTTATACAGGTATACAATACAAGTATATCTATAATATGTTCCCCATACTATACTTTCAAAAAATACAATAAATGTATATGTACTGAGTTAAATCACGACTTAATGAAAGTACGTTTATGTTTGATATATATAGTCGAACCTCTTTAGTACGTTTTTGAAAGGACTGAGGGGAAAATACGTACTAACGAAAAAAACTAAATATTTTAACATGAAGTCTTATGAAACGAGGTTCCACTATATATATTTCATTGGGCAGCGATTTAAAAATAATATACATACACTTATTACTAAGGTTATGGAGGCAAATAAGGCCCACCTTAATTAAAAATGCTATATTTCGGATAATAAGTAATTTATATTAAAAAAGCTATGTTTATGGTAAAAAAATCAATGATTTTACATTTGTAAGACATCTTAAAAAAATAACTTTGGGCTAAAGCCACTTAATACCGATATTTTTGTTACAACTGTCAATTAAATATATAAAACGTGTTGAACTGTTAAAATATCAAACAAATAAGAAACGATTGACAAAACAAGGTTTTTTTTTAAACAGGAAAACTATTATAAAGATTTATAATAAAAACGTTTGAAATAAAATCACAGAATAGAATTAAAATATATCTTGAACATTAACAAAAACAACAATTAATTATATTCAATTTCTTAGCAGAAAGTGTTAACTTATGTAATATTTTCTGTATGATGATGTATAAGAAAGTCTTGTGCCGATCATGGCAGTTTACTTTACATGGACTTCCTTTTCCGTAGGTACCTTGAATTAGTCACTTTAATGTCCGGTATTATAAAGGACCTAACAAAATTTGTTAGCTAGCAATTACATTCAAATGTGGTATTAATTCTGTACTCATATCTATTGATTAGTTATGAAATTTAGAGCAGTGACACTTCAACTAATTGTAACACAGTTGGCATCTTTGACCGTACAAAATAATTTTCATAATATCACCACTGTTTTAATACCGTTGGTATTTACTTACTACAACGCGTGCGCGAAACTTGTCAAAGTCATCAACAAACTCCAAAAGAACTGTCATATAAGTTTGATATCTCAGTTGAAAGTGGTTGTTAGCTAACAAATTTGTTAGGTCCTTTATGATACCGGACATAAATTTGACTGAAAGTATAGGGATTTCGAAGTATACAAAGTGAAATGAATATTATTGCATTGGATGCGTGAGATCCCGTTTTATAAAATACATGATTTAAATGTAGCTGGCGCAAATCACAGGTTCTTGTGTAAGTTAATTGAAGGAGCAATCAAGTGAATGGGCTCCAGTTCCTCATAACGGAATTACTCATTTATAGAAATGATTATAAACACTTGCTATATATTATACAATCATATACAGATTCGCAAATGGTTATTAAGTCATTTAAAAGAATTCACACTTACAGTTTCTACTTGGAAACTGATTTGTATAAGATACTGGCACCAGTCTTGGATCGTACTCCAGTGTTGGATTCTTGTTTAATTCAATGTCCTAAATTACAAATATTTGTTGATATTTGATAAATGCTATTAGTGAATCATAATCTATAGAGACTAAGAATGTGTATATTATGTTTTTGACATTATAGAAAACTAATATTTATAATACAAAGGTGAGTTTTATTTCTGACAAATTCCATTGAAATTTTTCATATACATATTACAAATAAAGAACATGGAAGTCATGCAGAGCCGGCCTTAGCAAATCTGGCGCCCTGGGCGAAATTTATTTTTCCGCCCTCTCTCCCCCTAAAAAAATGTTAAAAAATCACCGAAAATGTCAATTAAAATTGATAAATTTACAAATAAGTTGAATAATTCATATCTCAGCTTGGCTCAAACTTTTTTTTTAAATATAGCTTACTTCATTAACTTTGAGACTATCAAATGCCCTAAGACCGTCGAGACTAGGGTTTGCAATCCCGCAATGCGGGATCCCGCATTCCCGCGGGATCCCGCACGTTTTGGAGATCTGCGGATCCCGCACTGAAAATGCGGGATCCGTGCGGAATTTTTTGAACATTAAATTTGTAGGTCGCGTGCGTTTTGAATACTTATAAAGCGTAAATATGGATAAAAAAAGGTAACAATTTTGAAAAAAAATTAAGGTTGAGATGACTGAATATGAAACTAGTGAAATAAATTATATCTTGTTCACGATTAGTTAAGTGGTAACATACCTCCAGAATTAAAAAAAAAAAACGTTCGAAAAATGTGACCGCACAACCGATTAAAACATGCCAGGATTCGTGCGACTCAGGCGACGAAAGAAGCTCGAACAGCCCGCAGATTACAAAAAAAAACATAAAAAATACGAAATACAAAAATTTAGAAGAAGAATGGCAGATTAAATGAAAGTTAACCACAAAAATTTAATACACAAAATTCGTGTTTTCTCAAAACTATCTTTTTCTATACGATCTACACGATATTTTTTAACAGATTGTCCCTAAAATACAACCGTAAATAATGATATGTAATGGTTTAGTTTTAGTGACATACCGTATATACCAGCGCGGCGTAAAAGGCGACCTACATATAAAACAAGGGCTAATTTATAAGCAACGAAGGACTTAAAAAAATTGAAATGGATAATCGAACAAAAAGACAAAAGTAGTTAGAAGCATCTTGTACTTGTACCTAACATATTAGACAATCTCCTATTCACAGGTGTATTTATGGATTTTATGTCGGTCTATACGGTACATGTTACGTTTATGTATCATATGTTACCGCTATGAAACTATTTTTCATTATTTAATTGTCATGTTAACTAAATAATAGTAATTTTAAGCATGAATAATAAAAATGTTGGAAAAAGTGCGGGATCCCGCGGGATTTACAGATTTCCCGCAAAATTCCCGCGGGAAAAAAAAGTCTGCGGGATTGCAAACCCTAGTCGAGACCTCCTTCCCCTATTATGAACAAATTAAAATTGATAAATCAACAAATAAGTTAGTATCTCAGCTAATACCTTATTAAAGGTTTTCTGGGTTGCTGAATAAGTATTTGTTAGTTAGCAGCTATCAAATAATCGATTTTTTTACAAATTGACATTGTTTATATTCAGCTATATTCTTTGCTTAATCGGGTTTAACAGATCGACAAAAAATTTAAAAAAAAAAAAAGTTTACTCAAAAATTACACTGATTTGAACCAAAAAAGTGACTTATGCTCCATTGTGCGCCGCCCCTCCTGGCCTGGCGCCCCGGGCGGTCACCCTGGTTCGCCCCCCCCCCCCCCCCCGATATTTTGGTAGGTATATAAAAATCTTCGTATAAGTATATATGGAAATATTAAAAGTATAATTATTGCCTAATTTACATAATTTCCATTAGAATAAACATGTATAACAATAATAGAATCTATACAGAGACCCTGGTACCATATTCTAAATAACGGTATATGTGCTATAAACTATATACGCACTTTTTGGTTAGGTATATCCTATATGTATAGTACATAATACATACACATAGTGAGTTAATAAGAACGCGAGCCCACGGTCGGCCGAGTAACAGACCGATTCCTACATTATTATATTATATTTATAATTAAATATTTTCACAAGAAATTCTTTTCTTCAGTTAATGCTAATTGCTCTGGTAAGAAGAACAATCCTGCTTATTTTTTTATTATATTGTCTGTAATTGAGTGTCGCGCGGTTTTTATGAGAAATATCAAAATGTATATAATGTAATATTGTCACACACGGTCGGAAATGCAATTATGTGGCACACAAGGTTAATTATACAGGGCCGAATTTTAAACAGCAAATAATTAAATAAGCTAATTTTCATGCTTATTGTAAAAAAAATTCCTATAGTTAGGTCATTTTCAAACGGATGCTGTTATTGAAAAAACAAAAATAGCGTTGGAAAGAAGAAAGCCTGCAGTTTTTAATGGGTATAAATAAAATTTAATAAAATGTTTGTGCATTACTTTATTTTATTGATGAAAAATATATAAAAATTATCAATAATTCTGTTAAAAATTATTTTAATCCAGATTTATTGCCCAAAAATTCAGGGACGTAACATAAAGTTTAAATGAACAACGAGTTATTTACTTTTTAGTGTGTTTTTGCTTTTAATTTTATGTTTTCCGTATTTAATAATTCTATACGTAACATTTTGTTATCTGAATTAATGACTCCTAATTCGAATCATTACTTAGGCAGTATTTAATATAGGTACATACATTATAATAGTATTTTGCATTAACCCATACGATATACATATTACTTATACTTTTTTAATTATAGATTTTTAAGATTGCACTGTTAATTAACATCCACTAATTTCCTGATAGAAATAGTTGCATATTCACCACATCGTAGGTACTTATATACTAATTATGTACATATATGCATGCAAATACAAGATCAGTGGCGCAACCAGAAAAAAAAATCATAAACTATACTAATAACTAGATTAAATGTCCACCATTTTGACACCTATTGGCCTCATGTCATCAAATCACGCTGTAAGACAGTTAAATGTATATAGATTAATATTCAGAAATGGTAGTAATCAAATATCAACACATATTTCTAATTCAGTACATTTAATTAAAGAATAGCCATTACTGGGGTCATTTCCAAGTTTAAGTTTAAGTATAGTCTTATCGATACTGATGTTCGTGAACAATTCAGCACAAAATCCTACCCAAATCAAGACGCATCCTACACCCAGAAATCAAAAGCTAATATAAAAAATAAATCACTCTCTTAAAATTCTACAGTATCAATAATAAGCCGAAAATATTTATACAAAAACAATTCCGCGAACTAACCGACAACCGAACCCCCTCCACGTATCTATCTATTAAAAAATAGTCATTACTGGGGGGTCATATCCAAGACTGGTGCCAGTACCTTATATCAATTTTCGAATTTATTTATCAAATAAGAGATATCTTCCAGATAAACTGCAACCGATTGCAAATATCAATATAACCGGTATCAGTCCAGTTAACCGCCCCCCGCCCCGCCCCCCCCCCCACACACCCGAAATAAACGGTATCAGCTGATGTCCTAGCTCTCATGCAGACATACTCGCAGAGCTCTGTGGTCATCTGTGGCCAGGTCACTCCAGTCTCAAGGTTGCTGGGCGCTCTATAGAGGTGACCGGGGGATGATGGACAAAGGGTAGTATATAACAGGTGCCTGGTTTTTTGTTTTGTTTTTTAATTGCATAGGGATGTACTATATTTTTTATGCTTTTAACTAAATAATTTTATTTATTAAAAATAAGTTTAAAAATAATTTAATGTATCTATTTTAATTTGTTTATAATTATAGGAAAAGGGTCACGACGCTCTTAAAGATTGGTGTAAGCTATATTTTGAATCTGTAGGATCGCACCAAGCTGAGATATTAACTATTCAGCTTAATGTCTATGCTACTGGAAAAACGGAGAAACTGTGGTTTCTAGTCACTTAAACTAAAAATATACACCTTAACCACAATAAAACAATGTCACTCGACACGTGTTTCTGTCTGGAACTGTTAGGCTCCTGACGAGGACTTCTTGTGAAGTCGAAACACGTGTCGAGTGACATTGTTTTATTGTGGTTAAGGTGTATATTTTTAGTTTAAGTTAATGTCTATGGATACTTCAATACATATATATCACGAAACGTTGGTTGAATCGATTCTATATCTATACATAATATAAAACAAAGTCCCCTCCCCCCTTTCTCAGTATGTGAGAAAGATTTATGTCCGGTATTATAAAGGAGCTAGCAAAATTTGCTAGCTAGCAATTACTTTCAAATGGGGTATTACTTCTGTACTAGTATCTATAGAATTTAGAGCAGTGACACTTCAACTAATTGTAACACAGTTGGCATCTTTCACCGTACAAAATAATGTTCATATAACATCACCACTGTTTTAATACCGTTGGTATTTACTTACTACAACTTGTCAAAGTCTTCAACAAACTCCAAAAGAACTGTCATATAAGTTTGATATATCATTTGAAAGTGCTTGTTAGCTAACAAATTTGCTAGCTCCTTGATAACACCGAACATTAGTTGTATAATTTGTAGATATTTTGTGTAAATTAATCGTTGCAGATGCAGGGCCGTAACTACAACCGGGGCAGTGCCCCGGGCCCCCCAAGCATAGGGGAGGCCCGCAGCAGAGGTCGGCAAGATTTAGGAAAACCCAAAAAAGGTCATTAAAAAAAATTATATAATATTTTGCATATAGTGAGGGGTCCCTCGGTCACTTACTGTCCCAGAACCTCTAGAGGTATCTTCTAGTTAGCGATATGAAAACAATGTTTAAAAGGTTTATTACAGAATAAATTTATATCCCCGGATAATACTGGGTCCAATGCACTAGTTATATAAATAAAAATAAACTCACATGAATTCTGTCCATCCCTACCATATACATATGTACATATACAGAGTGGAAGTGGCCGAGCTCGACCATGAGCTGACTCAGTAAAGTGTCTCAGTCAGTTGTAAGTCCGCGGACTTGAGACACATTAAACCCGCTTAAACCGAGTGCGCATGCGCAACATGCACCCTGTCAAAAGTGATTGTTGTTATCGATTATATTGAAGTTATTACTGTGTTATATATATTTCTGTAAACCGAAAGACCATGTTGTGCGTTCCTCAAGTTCTATTTGTGCTCCTGGTTGCAGTTGCAGTTGCAGTTGTTGCCGATGGTGAGTTCATCGTTGAACGCAAACTGTTTGACCTTTATGTTTAAAAATAAACGTGACAATTGTCGTTACCGGTTTTGTAATAAACTTATAACATTTATTATATTGCCAACTTGTTTCTATATACCAGTGGTCACCAAGCTCAACAATTAGTAGATCGCGATCGACAGTTTGACGACTGCATTCAAATAGACTTCATATCTATAAATGCAAAGGTAACCCTATCTGTCTCACAGCTAAACCACATTGCTGAAATTTGACAGGGATAATTGAGGAAGATATAAAATTGATTAGATAAATAAAATATACAAATTAAATGGTTTAATTGCTATTAAAAGTTAGTATTCTAAGTACAAATATTCTGAAGACGTCCACTGCAATGTGTGACAAAACGTCGGTCAGATATGCCGACTTTATCTATATTCAAAAGCTAATAATTTGCTTCAATATTGTATAAAGTGTTAATAAATTATATGCATTATTTTAAAACGAAATATCAAGGTTAAAATAAAATAGAAAACAAGGCAAACTTGTTAACTGTTGAATATAGATTTCTCAGACTTGTGGTGTGGTCATATTCATATGTCACACAAAATTAAAAATTAATTCAAATCACTCTAAATTTTATAAATTAACAATAATTCCGATTAATTATATTTTAAAAATGACATTTAATTAAATAAACGAAAACTGATATATAATTAGAAAACAAAATATTAACCCCTCCACGAAAATAAATTCTGGATGCGCCTCTGTGTTCTACAATATACAGATAACACAAAATTCAACTAATGCAGTTTAATTAACTATCTATAGACATAAATATTAAAGTTTAAAAAACAGTAAATTGGCTGATGTTCTTCATACTCTAATTATTTCTAATTCTGAGCTCGATTAAGACTTTTCATCTAATTCATTGAAACTACTCAAGCAAAAACATTTAATTATTCGCGTACTTAGATATATATACGACATAGGTACAGTAAAACCTCATTAAGTTGAACGCAATTAACCTAAATGTCAGGATTCGTATTTTTTTGATAGTTTAATTTTAATTTCTACATTTTTTGTATGTACGTCCTGTAAATCCTGTAAGTCCTTGTCACACGAATAGTACCGGCTTTAGGGGGGGCGCCAGGCCAGGTGGGGTGGCGCACAATGGAGCATAAGTCACTTTTTTTGGTTCAAATCAATGTACAGGTTGTTATTTTTGAGTAAACTTTTTTTTTATCTTTAAATTTTTTGTCGATCAGTTAAACCCGATTAAGCAAAAAATATAGCTAAATATAAACAATGTTAATTTGTAAAAAAAAATGATTATTTGATAGCTGCTAACTAACAAATACTTATTCAGCAACCCAGAACACCTTTAATAAGGTATTAGCTGAGATACTAACTAATCAACTTATTTGTTGATTTATCAATTTTAATTTGTTCATAATAGGGGAAGGAGGTCTCGACGGTCTTAGGGCATTTGATAGTCTTAAAGTTAATGATGGAAGCTATATTTTAAAAAAAAGTTTGAGCCAAGCTGAGATATGAACTATTCAACTTATTTGTTAATTTATCAATTTTAATTGACATTTTCGGTGATTTTTTAACATTTTTATAGGGGGAGAGAGGGCGGAAAAATAAATCTCGCCCAGGGCCCCAGATTTGCTAAGGCCGGCACTGCACACGGATAACCCATTTATTATGAAATGTGTATCCCAAAATATTTTTTTTTGATACGTGAAAATTGTAAAGAATATTTTTTTTAGAGTATACAGTTTTTATTTAAAAATATTCTCCATTACAAAGATATATCATATTTTGCAGAATTCAATTTTGTTATTGTTTTTTTATAATTATAACTCTATAGAGATCATTTTATTTTATTTCTCTATAAGATCTATTATACTTCTAATTAGTTAGATTTTTTATTGCATTACCATATTGCAGTGTTATAAAAGATAACCTTTTAGATTTTAGACATTCTACCATTGTACCAAATAAGGCTTTCTTGCGCTGACTGCTTTCTATACAATCAATAACCGATAGGAAACCGACCATTAACTAAATAACACTCATACACATATGTCTGCAGACATTTTGCACTGAGCAATTTGTTTAAGTCAAAAATACCGAAGCAAAAAAAAAAAACAATTTTGTGTAACCTTTAGATCAAAAAAATGTACAGTTAGAAATATATGAGATATTTAAAACTGGATTTTTTGGCGGTGACCACAGAATTTTGTGGTAAAAAATTGGCAGAAATTGTTTCATTATTACTATTATTATATTGTTTATAATTTTATTATAATTAACATTAATTTTTTTTATGAGAGAGGGGGGGGGGGGCAACTTGTAAAAATTCTTTCGCTTTATATGCAGCTAAATCTTTAATAGTTTTTTTAAATTATGTCAATTTTTTGTAATTGAATTGACACGAAAACTACTAAACCGATTTTAACGAGATTTTGACTGTCATAAAGCCTAAGACCCTATTATTATTTTAACCTATATGACAGGTAACACTAAGAAAAATTATATTTTTTAATAAATATAATAAAAAACATATATATTTTTGTAATCTTTATACCCAAGATCTAAGAATTATTAAGAAATTAAAACATTCGTTAATAATACAGGCATTAAAAACGAATTTCATCACCTCAAAGTTGGTAATAGCCATTTCATACAAAACATAATAATTATTATTAACATCGCAAAATTAATTACAAGAAAAATTAACAAAATATTACTTGAAATCAACACGAACAAACGCTCCGATTCAAAATTGTATTAATTACATTCACTAAGCTAACTGTACTGAGTATAATGGCTTAAAACAATCACTAATTAACTTATTATTATGTTATCGTTGAGATAAAACTACAAATTGTTTTTATTTTTTACAATGAAGCTGTATAAAGATATACATTTGTACATATCTTATACGCAGAGAATTGTGGAAATACTTTCACTTAAGTCTCAGCCTACTTTCTGGCGTCTGACTTATGTTAAGTAGAGTTACTGTTATGTTGGACTTTTCTTAATTCAATTAATTATACAATACAATACCTATACTGTATCATTTATAACATCATAACTGATTTTTCTTCAGTGTGTCAAATGGAGCATAATCCCCCCCCCCTAAAAAAATTACATAAAAAATATGTTTATATTTTTTAAATTTACAACTTGTCTGACTTGTCCCCAACCCTCCCCGTCCTAATTTTAAATCTATAGAAGTTGCAAGCCCACTAACTTAATTAAATATGTATGTACTTGAAAAGTATTTTTGAATCGATCTTATAACATTTAACGAATTAAACAATGTTGAATAAAATTTCTAAAAACACGTTTTATATAAAAGTGAGTTGGAAACGTGCTTAAGTCAATGTACATACTTAAGTACAATTTGTAGATCGTGATTTACAGATCATGCGATATATACTTTCAATATATATATCGAACATCGTATTTTCAGGGCCGTATTCAGATGAAAAAAAATTGATTTTCGGTGGGGGAGGGGGTTAAAATTAGAAAGAGGGGTTCATAAGATTTAAATTAATATAAATTAACTAATTTGAAATTGATATATCATTCGATCTTTAGAATTGGTTGTAATCAAGGTTTTTTATATTCAGCAGTTGTGTGTATCTTATCAAATAATTAAATCGAAACAATGGAAACGCTGGATTGTGTCTAGCTACCATGAACTTATTTAATGCATAAGGAAATAGCTTTATCTCTCTATAAGTACGTAGATTAAGACTTAAGTCGGTTCTATATATGTAAACCCTTGCGTAAAATGTTAAATGATATATTTTCAATTTAAAGCTATTCGTCTATGCACGAATCGGTTTGTATTTTGTCTACATTATAGGGTAAACAATGTGTGTAGACTATACAATATTTTAATTATGTAAAATTTCGACTTTCACGGTTTTATTGAATTCATACTTCGGAAGGAATTTTTTAGGAGAGATTTTTTTCTACATTTTATTAATTTATTAGTCATTGAAGTGTTCAGATAAGAAATCACATTTATATCTTAAGTATACCTAACTGCTTTGTCCCGCAACAGAAGACGCGTGTGTAGGCTGGGTGCATTCTGCATACAATGCACCATCAATACCCTAATACGGAAAATACTTATAGAAACCGCATCACAACAAACCAAGGCCGGATACACAAGAGGGAATATGTATCCTAATATATACAGGATGATTCAGCACTGTCGTGCCAAACTTGAACAGTACATTGAGAAAAATATTTTAAGCAAAAAACATTATATAAACATGTGTCCGAAAATTTTTCGTGAGGGGGCTACAGCCCTCCAAAGATTTTACTCATTAGTTTTTATTTAATATCTTGAGAACCCATTGTGCTACAGTTATGAAATTTGATACAGGGTTTAGTATTAATAAGTGTTATCTGTATCCAGTATCAATAATTTTGACCAGGGTTGTATGGGCCCAGGAGGCCCGTCGATTTTTATCCAGTATTTTTTGTTCTTCAATTTTTTCCTGAGTTAAAAATTTGAATAAGACAAAATACACAAAAATATACTTTGCTCATTTATCATAGGATAAACCGTTTACGAGCAATATCGATTCAAAAGAAAGCATGCATTAAATTTGCAAAGCAGAAACCGAGTCTCGTCTTGTTCCTTAATATAATTTACCCCCCTCTACCCCCTCACCACCCCTTTCAACAAACCACCTCGCGACTGGTTCAGGTTCTGAGAATGCACAAAAAACACATATTGTATTTATGGAGCGGCGTTAGCCAGAAAGAAAACTCCTTTCTGCGGCAACACCGCGTTTATAAAATATACACTGTATATGTAGGTAAATACCTTTTAACAGGTACATGGTTATTGTTTACTGACAATGAGTTCATTTATATATATATTTCAAGATATTTTACATTACATTGAAATATGCAGATTGGTAGAAACAACTATCACATACTGGCACCAGTCTTGGCCACTTTAAGAGCAAGGTATATTGTTTTTTGGGGTTGATGGGCTTCTTTTTTATAATTCTTAAGAACTCTTGTTACTAATAAAACAATTAATAAATTACACTAATAATTAGTTTAAATATCTGCCATTTTGACATCCATTGGCCCATTGTCATCAAATTAAGCTGTAATGGCAGTATATATGTAATAAAATATCAACACATATTTCTAATTTAGTATATTTTATTAAACAAGACTTCAACACTGGTGTATGATCCAAGGCTGGTGCCAGTTTCATTCAACAATAATAAGAGTATATTTCTTATATTAAGAAAATATTTGTTTCGTTATGTATAAAACAAGGATTTCTTGGTCTTACTTATTTATTTCATATAAAATGTGTTAAATATCTTAACAAAGAAGATTTTAATAAAAACAATTTAAAATATTTGTTACCTCAGGCAAAAGATATATATAATAGAATATAATCTAGTTTTAATATACCTATTAACCATTGTTCTAATTCCAAACAAAAAAAACTTGCAAATCTTGTCAATAGAAATTCTATGAATATGTATTTTAAATACCATAAAAGGCATTTTTATTACATTTTTGTAATATTTTAACCATAAGAAAATCATAAAATTATTTTTATATAGTTAATCTGTCAGTTGTGATATTAAAATGTAGATATGTCTTTAGGTATAATACTTAATAATCATAATACTAATTACAATTTATGGTATAATTTACATATAGAGTGTTATTACTTATACAATTTATTTGAATTTAATATATTTAAGCTGAATATATTGTAGGTAGGTATGTATTATAAATAATCAAGCCAAAGTATAGAAAAAAAAATAATTTATGATCTATTTTCATTTTTAACCATTACGTTTATATTTTTATCTAAATTAAACAACTGTGGCCGCTATAAGATTTTTTATACATCATTTTACAAAAACGAATACCCTGAAAATTCCAAAAAAAACATTAATTTTACAATTATCTTCACCATTTTGGCTGTAAAGCGTTCACAGACAGACAGACCTCGACCCAAATGATGCATAATTTCGTAAAATATCATAATTACTATACATTTTTATTAAATATACAAAAAAACTGTTCAGTACAATTTATAAATAATATAATTGTATACATTTTCATACCTTGCTTATCAACAAGAAGACGTAACTTCCACCCAGAACTGTAGATAAGATCTAATTTTGTACATATCTATAATATATCTTTTTATATTATAAAATTTTACGTTTTTTTTTTAATATACAGACTTACCCATAAGCATAGGCACAATAACGCCTGTGGATTCTTTAAATCTAGATATTCACCTCGTGTAAAATCTACCTGATACAAATCAAATAACACTATATAACGTTATACCCTTAGCGTGCGCGCTCTGTATTATCGACCCGGACGCCTCCCTTCTAACCACTGACATTAAACCGTGATTAGTAATTATTTAATAATATCGGACATCGTAAATATATCAGACTCTATTTGTGCGTGTGTCTGTGTGTCTGTGCGTGCGGTTAATTTTTAAACAGATGTTACATCACGAAAGAAACTGTTCGCATTCTTTGAACGTTTCATTAAAATATAATATACCGTATATTTCCTATTATACCGTGTTCTGAAACTCAAAGATACGTTTCCGCTACTGTAACTGATGACGAAACGTTGGTTGTCGATGTAATGGGTTAAATTTAATATATTTTTTAAGTTTTTATTTTTGTGTTTTTGTTAGTGTAATTGGTGACGAAACGTTGGTTTGGTATACTGTTAAGACGTGGCGTATACCCAGATGTGGGTTTAGTTGATTTATTTAATTGGTATTCGCGTATTTGTTATTCTATTCATTGAAGATATAGATGCTTGGAAAAGACACAAACTTTTTATTACAATTAATGTTTATTAGGTTATTAGGTAAGGTATGGAAGCAGGGGAAGCAATGCTTCCCTTTCTTTATGGGTAAATTAATACAAATCTGTGTTTTCAGTTAATAAATAATTTAAAAATATTATTAGAATATTCATCTTTATGCGCAACTCAAACAATTTAACCAAAAATAGCATTTAATATTAATTTACACGTTCAATTATAAAACTATAATAGCTCTACCTCTTATTTTCTTGTATTTTAGTCGATATTTGTATGACGAGTTGAAGGAAATTTCACTAAAAAATTTTTAATTTTTGATTTCGTTAAAAGTATGTTTATTGTATAGAAAATGACGTGAAAAGTTGAACTGTTCAAACCGCAGGTCTGTATCTCAAATCGTTCTCGAGATATAACCTCTCAAAGTTTTAGTTTTTTCAAATTTTTGGAGAAATAAGGCCATAACTTTTGAACGCGTGGTCGGAATTGATTTTAGTTGACGGATTTGAAATCAGCGTGTCAAAATCTATATAATGACATGCATAATACTTTAAAATCCGACAAAAAAATTTTGGTCAAAAATCGACATTTTTTTAAGGTATACCCCTTTGAATTTTTTCGATTTTTCGCGAAATTTTTTTTTCCGAGTTTTAAGGTATTATACATATCATTATATAGATTTTGACACGCTGATTCCAAATCCGTCAACTAAAATCAAATCCGACCACACGTTCAAAAGTTATGGCCTTTTTTCTCCAAAAATTTGAAAAAACTAAAACTTTGAGAGGCTATATCTCGAGAACGGTTTGAGATACAGACCTGCGGTTTGAACAGTTCAACTTTTCACGTCATTTTCTATACAATTAGATTAGATTAGATTAGATTATATAGTGATTGATGAGGAGGGTTTAATGCCTCTAACACTGCAGCCTTTGGCTTATTGTGTTCTTCATCAATTCACTCATTCAGTAAAAAGGTTTACCATTCCTATCAGGTTAAGTAGCCTTTTCACCAGATTTTCTCTTATTAGAGCTTCTCGATTATTGGCTCCTGCTTGGAGTGCATTTCTCCATCGAGCAAGAGCTTCACATTCGAATATTATATGGGAGGCTGTTTCGTCCTCTTCATTACACAGTCTGCAAATGGGTTCTTCTTCATAGATTCCCATTGTTTGCATGTGTTTCCGTAGGTTACAGTGACCAGTTATCATTCCTGTCACTAGCCTAATTTGTTGTCTACTTAGTTCAATACAATAAACATACTTTTAACGAAATCAAAAATTCTAAATTTTTTAGTGAAATTTCCTGCAGTGAACTTCAACTCGTCATACAAATATCGACTAAAAACAAGAAAATAAGACGTAGAGGTATTATAGTTTTATAATTGAGCGTGTAAATTAATATTAAATAAAGTTATGAGTAATTTGAAATTGAATATAAAATACTAGCTACAATTTCGTACTAATTCGTGTGCATAGATATTTAGTTAGTTGAACGGTCATTGGTATGTAATTTGTACAAAACCCAAGATTCCTACACACTGCATGACGCGGCGCTGTCACCGAGTAGGCGGTCGAGAGCCTTTATAGGAAACCCGGAGTCGCCTACACGGTTTAATCACCGTGCGCCGTCAGATTGCGAAAACCTTGGCATATGTATATAGCTATGTTTCAACACACTGCAATGACTTCTCTATGGTCCGTTTATGTGTACAGTGAAGAACTGCACATACCTTTACAGTCAGTGGAATTCATGTAAAGCGATTTAAGTATACTATGTATTAGCAACAGAATTAATCAATATACAAAGAAATTTTATAAGAAATAAAATATAAATAAAACTTTTTTTTTTTAATAATTTGCCTTTTAAAAACCGATTAAAAATTGGCTTCTGGGTGTAAGCCGCGTCGGTTTGGTCGTGTTATCGGCCAACGTTTCTTCACACATTATTGCAGTGGACATCTTCAGGGCTCTTCTAAAAAGCACTTTTAGAATGTGTGACGAAACGTTGGCCGATAACACGACCAAACCGACGCGGCTTACACCCAGAAGTCAAGATCCATATCAAGACCACCGCGGAAGCCTCAAGACCCGATTAAAAATTGTCAATATTTTGTGGCGTTGTCATAGCTTGTGTACCGTATAATTTTTTATCAGAAAATAAGTTTTTATTTTACTTATAACTTAAAAACGGGGTGGTGAAAATACTTGAGATTTTTTATATTAACTCCAATTATATTAATTGAGTTTTTCTCCAAATTTCTTGATCTTCCTTCGCATAAAATTATTTACTTTTTCATTGAAAATCCGCTTAAAATATCTCAATCCCTATACTCGCAATGTTAAATTTTTTATTTTATTTTGACGATATCTTCGCTCACAGATGGTAAATCATTTTAAGATTTTAAATGGAGCTTCTAATAACCTTTTTTTAGTTTTTTTTTATATAAAATTTGAGCTTAATCTTGAATCTTTTAATTTTTCCGAGAAATACCTTAAAATAACATTTTTACATTCTTTGTAAATCAACCTGTATATTATTGTAATAATTAACAAAATGTTATATTATGATAGCTAACTGTATATTGAGTTATTTTAACATAGATTTAACGAGTAAGTGGTTATAGCATTTGGCAGAGATGTATGTATGTACGTAACACCGTACGGATATTATTTTTACTAATGGAATATGTCATCTGTAGGTATACCTATACAATATAGAAGATATCCTCAGGTGAGCCATCAGTAACTTGCTGTTATTAATAATATATAATCTTCAATAACTAGTTCAGTAATTGAAACAAGAATGTCAATTAAATGATTTACTGTAATGTGTATTCATTAAGTGTCTATACATAAGTGCAATACCCCAGTGTTGGCCACTTATTTAATTCAATGTAAAATATTTGTTGATATATTTGATTACTGCCATTATAGTCCAGGCTGTGGACGCAAAAACAGTTTTTTTAGGCACAGTTTTGCCAATTATATGGTTTGAATTGTGGTAATCTATTTATTAATTATTATATTATCATAGCATTTACATTGTTTCTAATTTTACGATTCTTTATGTAAATAATTCACAAAAACTATTTTTTTTAATCTTTGCGGCGACGTAACTCGTAGAGAGGGGGGTGCCACTTTCCCCTCTCTTCCTTTGGCGAAACTTTAGTATCCGACGTACACACAGATTTCATATTTTTGTTTGTTGGCAATACATTATTTGGGTGTGCATATGATTTATGTTAGTGATTGAACGGTGTTCAAACGGTGGAATACATGCGACCGCTAAAAGATTATAGTATAATAAAATAATATTATAATTATATTATATATAATTCTATATAGATCGCTTTTTTAGTATCGCACCTTTTTTGGAAAAAATCAACCTAAACCCAAAACTCAAGCTCAAATAAAAAAAAACTGGAAATCAGAAAATTCCAAAAATTTGGATTTCGACTATGTTCGCTTTTATATGTCGTTTTTTTTGTATCGCACACCGTTTTTTTGTATGTGACAGTGTAATTCATAAACAGACAGACGAATTTTCGATTCAGGAAGTCTCAGTTAATTTTCGAGGCCTCCTTCGGCTATTATTAAGAAATTTAAATTGAAAATTTAACAAATAAGTTGAATAGTTAATATCTCAGCTTGGCGCGATCGAAGAGACTCCAGTTTTTTTTTAAATATAGCTTACACCATTATCTTTAAGACTATCTAATGCCCGAAGACCTTCGCATGTCCCTTTTGCTATTATTAAGAAATTTAAATTGAAAATTTAACAAATAAGTTGAATAGTTAATATCTCAGCTTGGCGCGATCGAAGAGACTCCAGTTTTTTTTTTAAATATAGCTTACACCATTATCTTTAAGACTATCTAATGCCCGAAGACCTTCGCATGTCCCTTTTGCTATTATTAAGAAATTTAAATTGAAAATTTAACAAATAAGTTGAATAGTTAATATCTCAGCTTGGCGCGATCGAAGAGACTCCAGTTTTTTTTTTAAATATAGCTTACACCATTATCTTTAAGACTATCTAATGCCCGAAGACCTTCGCATGTCCCTTTTGCTATTATTAAGAAATTTAAATTGAAAATTTAACAAATAAGTTGAATAGTTAATATCTCAGCTTGGCGCGATCGAAGAGACTCCAGTTTTTTTTTTAAATATAGCTTACACCATTATCTTTAAGACTATCTAATGCCCGAAGACCTTCGCATGTCCCTTTTGCTATTATTAAGAAATTTAAATTGAAAATTTAACAAATAAGTTGAATAGTTAATATCTCAGCTTGGCGCGATCGAAGAGACTCCAGTTTTTTTTTTAAATATAGCTTACACCATGATCTTTAAGACTATCTAATGCCCGAAGACCTTCGCATGTCCCTTTTGCTATTATTAAGAAATATAAATTGAAAATTTAACAAATAAGTTGAATAGTTAATATCTCAGTTTGGAGCGATCGATGGGACTCCAGTTTTTTTTTTAAATATAGCTTACACCATTATCTTTAAGGCTATCTAATGCCCGAAGACCTTCGAGTGTACCTTCGGCTATTATTAAGAAATTTAAATTGATAATTTAACAAATAAGTTGAATAGTTAATATGTCAGCTTGGAGCGATCCTACAGATCTCAATAAAAAAAATATTTTTTTAGGTGTGTCACGTGTGAACATGAAATTACTAAATATACTAAAAAAAATAATCAGTTAAATGTTGATAAACATAATATGTTTATTAATATAATATAATTATAATATTATTTTATTATACTATAATCTTTAAGCGGTCGCATATATTCCACCGTTTGAACACTGTTCAATCACTAACATAAATCATATGCGTACCCAAATAATGTATTGCCAACAAACAAAAATATGAAATCTGTGTGTACGTCGGATACTAAAGTTTCGCTCTTCCTTTAATGTCGCAACTGTGAATACATAATAATTTAATTCATCGAAAGGTGATAGGTGTAAAATAATCAAGCAATATAAATTTATTGTGCCATAAAAAGTGTATAAATAATAAACAATAAATAAACATTTTAAACGCAGTATTTTGTATTTCAATGCAATGGTTGAATTTTATGACGCGGCAATAAATATTTTTAAACAGGTATTTATTACTTCCATATGAAACCCGTTTGACGATGTTAATCTTGGGGAATGACATCAGAAACATTTTAAGTGCCGCTGTTGTCGAGATTAGATTTTAGTACCGATCATTTTTTAAAACGAACGTCATCAGATATGAATATAAGCAGGTGAAATAAATATAAGAGATATAACAAGTACATAGGCGCCGACAGAGGGGGGGAACTTTGATCATAAATTCCCCACTTGGCACCGACTTCAAAAACTGTTACAAATTATTATAAGTATTACCATAGACATAGAGAATGGACCACGCATCTGACTCGAAAACAGAGTCGTGTCAAAAGAAAGAGATAGAAACAGGTTTGGAATATACTTGTCCTTTTTTTAACTATTTCATTCTTGGCCCCGAACATTAAAAATATTCATATATGTATATAAAGAGGTTAAAAAACAAAAAATAATTAACGTTATAAAAAATTTTATTTAAAAAACAATTATTGATTTCTAAATAATATAAGTTTCGAATTTTTTGACCCAATTTTAATATCTTGTTCTTCCTTTATCGTAGCTTCGTAATGTAACCTAATATAATTGTTTCATTTTTACCCCAGTTGACCCTAAACAATGTAGAAAATCATATATTTTTTGTGATTTTTAAGCAAATAAAACATTATTCATATTTTCGAGTTATACTGCAGACAGACAGACAAATAGGGTTTATTTTTCAATGATATTATGTTATATTATTATCTATAAATCTCCCAATGAATTTAATATTGTTTTATAACAATCCAATTAATAAAAAAATAATTATTAGGATAAAAATCAAATAATACATAATTAATCAATATAAATTTAAAAATTCACTATAACTACATTATAAGCATGAATCTTCATGTTATGTAACAACAACAAACTAATATATCAATCTAAACACGAACATGTTATTCATAATAATTGTATTCTTATATGATCTGGAAAAAGGAAGCTAAAATCGCGCACATGCAATATGTACATATGTATGTATGTATTACCTCCGCGCTTCCTTTGCGAGTGTTACGTATACACAGCCGGGTTTTAATTACAAGAACAAGCGAACGTGTAGGCTGTGTTAAAACAAAACACGACATTCATCTGCCACGAAACATTTGAAAACGTTGTAAAATAGAAAATACACACACTTAGACGGCTATTACACTATCAAAGAAATGTGATAAAATTTCTTTGATCAAAGAAATATGACAGTGTAATAAGTCAACTTTTATAATATTTACCTTCATAATATTTCTATGATCATAGTTAATGACAGTCTCTTATATTTGATCAAATGTTTTTTGACAGATAAATCAAAATGGCGACTACCAAGTTATCACTGACAGTTACAGTTAATATATGAATATCAACATAATCCAGTATTATATGATAATCTTCTTATTGATTATAAAAAAACACAATACACGGTTGTAAATTGAAACCTCGATCGCATCAATTGACGAACATTCACGCATTGATTATCAAAATGCACCAAAAAAGAAGAAAATATCCCTAGATAATACTAAGAAAATATTATCAAATATTTTATGTAGTGTAATAGAACAAAATCTCGTATTTTATCAAAGAAATATGATCAAATCTTTGTCAAAGATGTTTGACATATTTATTTGATAGTGTAATAGTCGCCTTATAAAGCTAGCTAGCAATTACTTTCAAATGGGGTATTAATTCTGTACTAGTATCTATGGAATTTAGAGCAGTGACACTTCAACTAATTGTAACAGGGTTGGCATCTTTCACCGTACAAAATAATTTTCATAACATCACCACTGTTTCAATACCGTTGGTATTTACTTACTACAACTTGTCAAAGTCTTCAACAAACTCCAAAAGAACTGTCATATAAGTTTTGATATCTCATTTGAAAGTGCTTGCTAGCTAGCAAATTTGCTAGCTCCTTTATAATACTCTAAGGGTACGCCGGTAACACTCTTTGGTAAACACTGTTCTATATACTTAGCATACAACATTACTATTCAAAAGTACTATATGAATAATAAAAACAACTGTTTTTTTGAAATATCTCAAACATCAAAAATCATCAGTATTTTTTTCTCAAACATACGGAGAGTAAAGAGTATGTATACATAACCTAACCTACCCACTGTACAAACACACATACTTACAGACATAACTGTCACGTTTGTCCATATGCGTACCCATATACAGGGCCGTACTTACATATTATAAATCGAATAGTATTAATTTATAGCAACAAAATCTACTGTTTTGTTAGTGTTAGACCATCTCTTAAAGGCGCCTATAAAAGAAAGAAGTTTCTATGATAATATAATAAATTATACCAATAATTAGTTTAAATATCTACCATTTTAACACCTATTGGCCTCATGTGATCAAATCACGCTGTAAGACAGTTAAACGCATATAGATTAATATTCAGAAACGGTAGTAACCAAATATCAACAAATATTTCTAATTCAGTACATTTAATTAAAAAATAGCCATTACTGGGGTCACATCCAAGACTGGTACCTTATATAAATAATGATCCGCGATAAAACATTCGCGCTGCCGCTGCTGGTTAAATTGACAGAACATGAGTGCAAATGTGCGAGTAGAGATGAGACTGCTATTGCGATAGCTGCTATTGAGAACACTGCTTTTTGTACTGAGCAGAGAACAGACTGCTCTGTTCTTTAACATGCCTGCTATTCTGCTATCCTGCTCTTTACTTGTTTTTTTTTTTGTTATCTAATAAATAAACAAAACTTTTTTGATTTCAACTTTCTTAAGCTTATTTATTTATCAAAAATATTGTTTTGAACAAAAAAAATACATTACTTTTTTTTTATTTTCGCATTTTAAAATATTTTTCGTGCACCAAACAAAGATAGACATATCATCGACAATCGACAGTGTTCCGCAATCACTGCTATATCCTATATCCATTCCATATAGGTGGGCCTGCTTGCGATTGCTTCGTTGCTATTATGAACAGTTAAGAACACTGTTCTAAGAACAGTGTTATGTATTTGTATTGAACAGAGTAGGCTGTTACATATTATATTATTACATTCTTATTTTTAAAATATAATAATTAATTATAAAAGTTATTTGTGTAATATAATATGTAATTATAATATAAAAATTATTTTCATTTTTTTAAGTAAATAAAGAAATCAAAAAATTATTTACAATTTTTAATAAAAAAAGAAAATATTCTTTTTTGTTTTTATTTGTAATATTGTTTATTGTTTATATATATTTAGTAAAGTATAATAAGAAGTCTATTTATAATTAAGTACCTAATTATATTTATTTTTCAAATAAAAAAATTGATAATTTGGCATTTATTAATATTTATGTATTTCACTTTTACGTGCTATTATACCTATCGCATAATAAAACTCCCACTTATATAAGTCAATTTGAGTAATCGAAAGACCTATACAGATATAAAAAAACAAGGTAAAACTTTGATAACAATTAGGATTGCCAGGTGTCCATTATTTGAGTGGACGGTCTGGTGGACATTTTTTTTTAATTTAAAAGCTTTACGATGAAATGGTCATCAAGCTTGTTATGACCAAAAAAAATAATAACATAAATTTAAAATAATAAATCTCTGAATTGAAATTGACGCGACAAAAAAAAAAAAGGTCTTCAGTTTTTCCATATTCAGACCTGGCAACCCTAATCTAAACTGTTCTTATATCACTGCTACTGTTAACTGCTCTTTGTCTTAACTGCTCTCTGTTATCACTGCTATCTGAAAATAGCTATTAAGCCCATCTCTATGTGCGAGAGGCGCGCCGGGGCCAAAGACCGGCAAAACACCACAATAAACATATGCGTGTGTGTGTGTGTATGTCTGTCTGTCTGTGTGTGTGTGTGGACGGTTAGCATCTATTGTATATTGATTATTATGTATTCATTCCACGATCATATCCAAAGACAAAAACACAGTGTACCGAAGGCCTTCTATATCATTTTTTGTTTGTTTCCGATGATAGTTTATACAGATAAACGGCTCGAGTTTACAGAATTTATGTGAGTCCAGGGACGTATTTCCATAAGGGCGTAGGGGGCGACCGGAGGGCGGCGTATAAAACAATATTTTGGTACAATAAAATCACGCAAGTCTGTTTATTATTCATTTAAAATATGTATGATATTCTGTACGTACGAGTTTCGTAAATGTGTGTAATAAGTAAGTAAGTAACTAAGTTATTTCCTAAAATATCAAACGCAATGAAAATAGCGTATATTTTAATCTCGATTCGACTCTTACTTCGTAAAATATCGAATGAAAATTTTATTTGTTTGTTTATGTTTTAATATACATTTTTTTTTTCAAATGGAGGTTGTAGGGAATTTTATAACGAACAACTTTTTTTTGTATACTACTTATTTAGACCGGTATTTAACAAAAATCAGAAAATCTGAAGAATTTTGTAACTGAACCATGGTTTACTCATGACGCAGATAAAACTTAGGATATTATTGTAAACCAATTTTGTAACAAATCCTGTAAGTAGCAAAACTGTACCCCTTTAAAATAACCTGTATTAGCCTCCACAGCCTGGACTATACCTACTGCAATACACAGCTCTCGGCAAAATAATCACACAAACTATCCTATTTCTAATAATCCTTGCTCTCAAATAATTTATCCTGAAATCACTCATTGCTAAACTTTTGTTGACATTCAAAAAATATATACTGGGGCGGCTGACCATATTCGCCCAGGGTGCAAAATTTAGAAATACGTCCCTGTGTGGGTCTAACATCAAACAAAACAAGAAATATATACCTACATATACAATTCAACTAAAAATTTTAACATTAAAAATATAGTATATGTTTTTACTTTCTTATACCCATTTATATATGAAATATACATACATATATAAGTAAGTACTTACTGTAAAGCCGTTTTCGAAATCCGGATTTGCATAAGACCTATCTCTGTACTAAGCTATTAGCAGTACTACATAGTACATAGACTACATAATATCAGATCAATTTAAATGATACTTGTATTATGTATAACAGAGTTTATCTCAGCAGGTGAGAAAAATCGTTTTAAATTAAAATTTCAAATGCAAAAAAATTATAAATATTCATAAGTACATATATTCAGAAGCTATACAGACTAAATATTTACATTTCTTGGTATATTTAGTTAATCTACCATAAATAAGGTATATTGACCCCAGTAATGGCTATTTTTTAATTAAATGTACTGAATTAGAAATATGTGTTGATATTTGAGTACTACCATTTCTGAATATTAATCTATATACGTTTAACTGTCTTACAGCGTGATTTGATGACATGAGGCCAATAGGTGTCAAAATGGTGGACATTTAAACTAATTATTGGTATAATTTATTATATTATCATAGAAACTGTTTTACATTGTTTCAAATTTAACGATTCTTTCTTTTATATATTTTGTGTCGTAGTACTTATCATTAGCAAGTGTCCATCACTGCGTGCTCATTACTGGTTTTACTTTATCCATTACTGGAGAAAAAACATAAACAAAATAAAAGGCTATAATTTAAAAAACAACCCATATTTGCGAACTTTGGTAATTAAATTGATTAAATAAAACGTTACTTGTTTTATTAGTAACATGAGTTTATGAGAATTACCAAAAAGAATAAAAACAATAAACCTTGCTCTTATAGCGGCCATAACTGGTGTCAATACCTTATTTAAAAGAATATTTTAAAGACAGTTTAATTATATTATATTATATATATTATAGATACGCTTGAAATTGTGCCTTTTAGCCCCCCCCCCCCCCTACTTACAAAAGTAACTGCTGGTTGCTATAAGTAAGTACCTCATTAATTATAAATAATTCCCTTTATTAATTACTATGAACCTTTTATACTAATTATATTCAAATCGTGTAGTTGATTTAGGCCTTTAGGTATTATTTTAACATATTCCCAATCTCTTTGTCGGTTTTCTTAATTGAAAGTTATTTATTTTAAATATAACGTGCGTTATAATTAGTAGGTACATATAAATACTTGTAAAACAATGCAATTAAGTTTCAATTTATATAATTATCGTACATTTAATCTGTCGTTAACTTATACATTTATGAAGGTTTTTCAAAAAACGTATGTTTTTAACCTTGAAGTTATTGTTTTGCATTTATATGTTGATTGGAAAGATACAACTTTAGATATTATACAGGATGTAGGTGCATAGGGAAATCAAAATGCATACTCTCAATATTAAAACAAACTTTAAAAATACATTTTTACATGAAAATTTTATGTAGCAAAAAAAAAATATGCAAAGAACTGTTTATACAGAAAATATGAAAAAATGTTTCTATAGATTTAGGTATTTTCAACCATCTGGTAGCATCATGATCAGCTTTTCCTAAATTAAATTCAAAAGTAATCGACCTACTTCTTATCAGAAAATAATATCCATACTAATATTATAAATACGACAGTAACTCTGTCTGTCTGTCTGTCTGTTCGTTACATTTCCATGGCTAAACCACTGAACCGATCTTGATTAAATTTGGCAGGGAGATAGCTTGCATCCTGAGGAAGGGCATAGGCTACTTTGTATTCCGAAAATTTATTATTGTTCACGCATTTTAGACGTTTCGTCACACATTGCAAAATGCTTACATATTAAGTATACCTTAAAATACAATTCATAATTAATTGTAATCCCAAGAAAAAACCTTTAAGATTGACATGGCATTTCCTTCAGCCATATCCGGCGTTGGCTGTGACTCGGCGACAAGTTTGGTTGGCACGACTGACTTATCGACGCTGCTGTAACGGTCGATGTTCACGCTCGACCAATCAACGCGTGCCGTACGTTACCCCATTGTTGTACTTTTATTATTATTATTATTGAATGGTACCTGTTTTATCGACTATAAACATCTTTGTCTTTATCAGGTATTTGATATGCTTATTTAAACCAGTGTTTCTCAACATAAACTATACTGGGATCCTTTTTACTTTCTTATACCATGTATGTATATGAAATATACATATAGTGAAGCCGATTTTTTTCGATATCCGGATTTTGATGGAATTATCAATTTTTACCTTCCCTGAAAACCTAAGCTAACATAATAACATTTTGCTTCCTCGCAATATCGAAGATACGAGAAGCTTTGTCATCGTTTCAGATTGAGACAAAAAAAATGTTCTCCGATTTCAAAATTTTAAATTGATTTATCCGTTTCACGTCAACGCAAACACTTTTCGTTCCGTGTCTGTCTGTCTGTCCGTCTGTCCCCTGAATCCTTGTCACACGCATAACTCATGAACCACTGAACCGATATTATTGAAACTTGGTCGGATGGTTGGGTCTGGCTTGAGGACGGTTCCATTTCAAAATCATCAAAATCGTGTGTAAGGGGGAGGGGTGACACCCCAAAATCTTTATTTTTCAAGATATCTCAAGAACGACACATGTTACGTGAAAATGTTATAGAATATTTTTTGTATAGTATTAAATTTCCTATAATATGGGTCTACAACGTTTGTTGTAAAATATTCCCTTACAAAGATTTATCTTAATTTATTTTAAAAATTCGTGTTTAATTTTTCTAAATTGATATTTGCTTGGACATATTAAATGTCATTTTGACAGGTTATATATTATATTAATTGAATGTAACCTAACCTAACCTTATAATATCCAATTGAACTAAACTAGTTATATTTTACTGTCGCTGATACAAACGTATTCTCGTTGAAAATCATAACTAAACAGTAATTAAATTCAGATTTATTATATCATTGTTATTTCAGTGGTTCTCAAACTTTTGTATTAAAAATAGACGAAGGTTTCACTGTACATTACAGGGATTCGAACCCTTTCATTTCTTGTACTTATTTAATATCGTCAAAGTTAACTAACTTGCATATTTTATAAATGGCCTTATATTTAAATATATCGAAGTGTTTTATTTTCAATAATCAGGGAAACGAACCCTGTTCTGTTGACTCTTATTGTTTTTTTTTCCATTTATATATCATTAAGAAATATATACATATAATCTTTGTAACCTATAAGTACTCATTAATACATATCGAAATGCATTATGTACTGTATAAATGACCTTATATTGAAATCTATCAAAGTGTTGTTTTGTCCAATCCACATAGAACTCCTGTAAAAAAATAGTCGTTTAGTTAGTGAGTTGAAGAGTTATGTCGGTAACTAGTGCACGAACCCTTCACCAGGTCCATCGTTCAAAAATACCCCAGTCAACCTAGACCCAAACCACACAATGCTAATATCGGATCATTCCTAAGAGCTTTGTGGACAACGAGTGATTACAGCATAGACGTAACTTTATTTAGCAACCGTAGCCAGTCACAGCAGAAGGGCGCAGGAGTACTGAAAGTTTTCTATGGAATTTCAGAGCCCACACAGATTAGTCACCGATACTGCATTGTTTGTTAAGGGCCAAGTGACCAGGTATAAGTGACTTCTCCCTGGTACGTCGCAGTGACAGGCAGCTAGCTTTGGGTCTACGGGCCGGTCAGTTATTATGTTTTGTCTGTTGTATTTGTTTATTGAAAATGTGGTTGTAGATACTTATGATATATTTAAATATATCAAAGTATTTTGTATTCAATAATCAGGGATTCGAACCCTGTTCTGTTGTCTCGTATTGTTTTTTTTCCATTAATATTTCGATAAGAAATATATATTATCTTTGTAACCTATAAGTACTCATTAATACATATCGAAATGCATTATGTACTGTATAAATGACCTTATATTGAAATTTATGAACTAATATTTTTTAGTAAAATTGTATAAAAATTAAATGGTTAACCAATTCCAGGCAATTTATCTCAACATTATCGGTTTTTATTTAAATTGTTGAATAATTAACTACCTTTGGTGAATTTAGCACGAGGAAGCACTGTGCATTTACTTGGCAGATGTTTTTCGTAGTTTTGACTTCTGTGTTTCTGGATTCACCAAAGCTGACAAAGTGTCTTTCATTGTTATATGATATTCACTTCCTTTCGCTGATTATTTTATTTTTAATTGGATGTAACCTAACCTAACCTTATAATATTCAATTGAACTAAACTAGTTATATTTTACTGCCGCTGATACAAACGTATTTCGTTTAAAATCATAACTAAACAGTTTATTATATCATTGTTATTTCAGTGGTTCTTAAACTGTACATTACAGGGATTCGAACCCTTTCATTTTTTGTACTTATTTAATATCGTCAAAGTTAACTAACTTGTGTATATAAATGTGTTATAAATGACCTTATGTTTAAATATATCGAAGTGTTTTGTTTTCAATAATCAGGGAATTGAATCCTGTTCTGTTGTCTCTTATTGTTTTTTCTATTAATATTTCGATAAGAAATATATATAATCTTTGTAACCTATACTCGTTAATACATATCGAAATGCATTATGTACTGTATGAATGACCTTATATTGATTTCAATTTATCGAACCCTATTCTGTTGTTTTGTCCAATCCACATAGAACTCCTGTAAAAAAGTAGTCGTTTAGTTAGTGAGTTGAAGAGTTATGTCGGTAACTAGTGCACGAACCCTTCACCAGGTCCATCGTTCAAAAATACCCCAGTCAACCTAGACCCAAACCACACAATGCTAATATCGGATCATTCCTAAGAGCTTTGTGGACAACGAGTGATTACAGCATAGACGTAACTTTATTTAGCAACCGTAGCCAGTCACAGCAGAAGGGCGCAGGAGTACTGAAAGTTTTCTATGGAATTTCAGAGCCCACACAGATTAGTCACCGATACTGCATTGTTTGTTAAGGGCCAAGTGACCAGGTATAAGTGACTTCTCCCTGGTACGTCGCAGTGACAGGCAGCTAGCTTTGGGTCTACGGGCCGGTCAGTTATTATGTTTTGTCTGTTGTATTTGTTTATTGATAATGTGGTTGTAGATAATTATGATATATTTAAATATATCATAGTATTTTGTTTCCAATAATCAGGGATTCGAACCCCTTATTTAATATCGTCAAAGTTAACTAACTTGTATATTTTATAAATGGCCTTATATTTAAATATATCGAAGTGTTTTGTTTTCAATAATCAGGGAATCGAACCCTGTTCTGTTGTCTCGTATTGTTTTTTTCCATTTATATTTAGATAAGAAATATATATTATCTTTGTAACCTATAAGTACTCATTAATACATATTGAAATGCATTATGTACTGTATAATTGACCTTATATTGAAATATATCAAAGTGTTTAGTTTTCAATAACCAGGGAATCGAACCCTGTTCTATTGTTTTGTCCAATCCACATAGAACTCCTGTAAAAAATGATTTTAAAATAAATTGAGATAAATCTTTTTAAGGGAATATTTTACAACAAACGTTGTAGACCCATATTATAGGAAATGTAATGCTCTACAAAAAATATTCTATAAAATTTTCACGTAACATGTGTCGTTCTTGAGACATCTTGAAAAAATAAATATTTTGGGGTGTCACCCCTCCCCCTTACATACGATTTTGATGATTTTGAAATGGGACCGTCCTCAAGCCAGACCCAACCATCCGACCAAGTTTCAATAATATTGGTTCAGTGGTTCATGAGTTATACGTGTGACAAGGATTCAGAGGACAGACGGACAGACAGACAAACACGGAACGAAAAGTGTTTGCGTTGACGTGAAACGGATAAATCAATTTAAAATTTTGAAATCGGAGAACTTTTTTTTGTCTCAATCTGAAACGATCACAAAGCTTCTCGTATCTTCGATATTGCGTGGAAGCAAAAAAGATTCACATAAACTATCCAGAAACAATAAATAATCAGTATTCAAGTATTTATAATCAATTGTGTTGGGAAATTAATTGTGTAGACAAGGGTCTCACCCCACCCCAAGCTTGTATTATTTGTTTTTAAGTATTTTAATTGATTTAGCGTATAAAAAATGACTTTCGATCTTAATCTCATAAATAAAGTACGTCAAAGACGACAAAACTTACACCTAGAAGTCAAGTCATATTGAAAATATTCACGGTCTAGTATAAAAATTAAAACTATTGTAATATTATGGTTTTGAGAACATATGAACTATGTAAACATTAGCATTATATTATTTGTTTTTTTAAGTATTTTAATTGATTGAGCGCATTCATCACGAAGATAAATATACATCCCCTCAGTACAGATGCTGTATTTTATTATTTATAGAATAGTTTGTTTTAATTTGAGAGATTTGAGGTAGAAAATGCATTATTTAACCATCATAACCTGTCTTTATGATTATTTAATTATTGTTAAATATAATGGATTAAGCCGTTACATGAGTATTCTAAGACTTGATAGAAACACTTTACTAAGTAAATAACACAAAACATCCAACTTTTATTATAGAACAATGCAATAAAATTGAAAATATAACATTTTACCTTATTGACATTTGGCGCCATAAGATCTTCACACATGTGCTGCACCATAGTTTTGAGGTTATAATAAGAAAAAAAGAATTAAACGCGTACACATGTATTTTATCACTTAAAAGACACAATATATTAGATCAATAACACATCATTTCTTATTATTAAATTAAAACACAATAATCACATAAAATTGTAAAAATATATAAGTACATATCACTATTCCCGCCATTTTCTTATAATTTATTATTGTAAAGTTAATAACAAATTAAGAAGGGACCAGGTAATAAAACACCTTCACACTATTACAGGAACATTACAGTTTACTGATGAAGTATAACAAACGTATATAAACCTTGTAAACTTTACCAAAACTTTAAAAAAGTATCACTGAAAACCGACGCCATTGAGTCTGTAATCTATACGCGATTTGTTTTTCGGTATATTCATAAATCAAAAGCACTGAACACGTTTCAAAGTATTCCAACATTTAATACACACATTAAATTAAGTTGAAAACATAATGTCATTGAATATTATAACGGGATCAACAGGATAAACTTATTAAAGTCTAGGATTACGCGCTAGCCAGCGCTAGCCACTGTCACATCGATGCAACGCTTTAATTGGTTGACCTACTTAAAAATGTATCAACAATTGTCAAGCGCCAAATTTAAAATCTAATTAATTAATTTAATAATTTAATCATGTTTTCTTTATTTTAAATCAAATATAGACTTAGTTATGATATATAATTGATATATTAGATGTAAAGATGCCTTAATTGTTATATATTAACTAATAATTAATTGAATTTATAATTTTGTTGAATTGTAGTTTTTTTACGTTCATTACGTATGTACAGGTATACAAACTTCAGTTCATATTTTACTACGAAATCTTTAGGTTCAGAAAAGTCAAATTAAAAAATAATAATAAAGTGAAGTTTATTATTAATAGGTGATTATATTGAATTTTTCAATTAGTTCAGTATATATTTTAATATATGTAAATTTATTTTAAAGTAAAAAAAAAATATAAAAACTTTTTTTAGGTTATGTTTTAGAAATTTTATTTGTGTTTTTGAATATATTACAAGATAATTAACGCAAGTGCGTAGTTCATATGTTTTGTGTGTGCTTGGAACATACTTAGAAACTTGAGTATGAAAAATAAAATAGAAATAAAAGCAATTTTTGGGTTAAGTTAATTCTTAACAAAAGTGAATGAACATAAATAAAATAATATTTATTCTATTAATAATATAAATGTGCGGCGGTGAATTCTCAATACAGCAGGTACATTTTGATTTTAAATACTTTATTTATTAATAAAACATTATAGGCTATGTTATTTTAGAGTAGTTCGTGTATTGTTATGGGGTCGATGACCTTTCATTGTGAACATATGTTTTCATGGATTCAAACCAAGTTTAACATTTGCATGTAAATCAAACCATTTATAATATATTATAAGAAACATTGTAGATCCATATTATAGGAAATTTAATGCTCTACAAAAAATATTCTATAAAATTTTCACGTAACATGTGTCGTTCTTGAGACATCCTGAAAAAATAAATATTTTGGGGTGTCACCCCTCCCCCTTACATACGATTTTGATGATTTTGCAATGGGACCGTCCTCAAGCCAGACCCAACCATCCAACCTAGTTTCAATAATATCGGTTCAGTGGTTCATGAGTTATTCGTGTGACAAGGATTCAGGGGACAGACGGACAGACAGACAGACACGAAACGAAAATTGTTTGCGTTGACGTGAAACGGATAAATCAATTTAAAATTTTAAAATCGGAGAACATTTATTTTGTCTCAATCTGAAACGATCACAAAGCTTCTCGTATCTTCGATATTGCGAGGAAGCAAAAATCAAAATAAATAAAGTGAAATTTAAATACTTCAGTGAATTTTTATAAATCAAAATAAAGAACTTCCAAGAAAAGTAACCTATTTATTTATTTTTGATTTTCATACAAATTCAAAGTACATATATTTCATAATAAATTCTATACGAGTTTTACAACAATTGCGGAGTAAAATAGGGCACATGGGGGTAATGATACATGATTTATAGAGTATATCTTGGAGTAATGCAGTTTTGTATTACATTAATTAATTTTTAAAATCTCCTATAAGTATTACTATTCTATTCTATACGACTTTTACAACAATGGAGTAAAATAGGGTAATGATATATGATTTATAGAGTATATCTTGGTTATTCTACATGCTTATTGTAACAAGACACTGTCAACTGAAGGCGACACGCGAATGTGACATTAGCAACAAAGACACTTTTGTGCAAAGAAAGTGAAAATGCAGCGAGGCTGGTAATAACACTCACCCACTTTCATATCGACTTAAGTGACATTTAAAGTATCAACTAGGTCAAATATACTACATATATCTGCGATATAAACAAAATTGCAAAGTTAATAAATTTAATATATGATAATTTGTATTATCGATTAAAAAAA
Organism: Sialis fuliginosa; assembly: GCA_961205875.1. Lineage (NCBI taxonomy): Eukaryota > Metazoa > Arthropoda > Insecta > Megaloptera > Sialidae > Sialis > Sialis fuliginosa. The sequence goes on along the minus strand of OY540818.1, from coordinate 20,230,222 downwards.
TATATTTAAAACGACCCATAATAGAAATAATTCTTTTTTTCATATTGCATATCAGTTCAACTGTATTTCGTATAAGAAAGTCCCGTGGGTGTTTTTTTTAACTACCCAAGAGGTACACTCGTATTTTATTGACCAAATTTTATTGAAAAATTAAAAAATCGACGTAGGTAAACATCCGTATCCGGTTGAAAGATCGTTTTCAAAAATAGGACGTTTTCTTCCCGCAGACAAAAATTAATCTTAAATATAAAATTTCACCCTTCTACGATTTGTCGTATTTGAGTTACAGCGCTTACAGACAGACAGACAGACAGACATCATGGCGAAAATAGTCAGAATGGATTCAGGGAAGGTCAAAATAGATAATTCCATCAAAACCCGGAGTTCGAAAAAAATCGGCTTCACTATACTTACTTATACTAATGTATATTTCATATGCATTAGTATAAGAAAGTAAAAACAATATTACATGGTCATTAAATTAAATCCGATCAAAACAAGTGGTTAAATTTTATCTAAAACTGAACCATTTAATCGTTAAAGCACTCTAATGATCGCTATAATGCGCACATTCACTTGTTTTTGTTTTCGTTAGATTGTCAGTAAATCGAAAATTAACAAGGGAATATTAAATAGCGATAAAAGAAACTATTAAGTTGTATATTGGGTACCTAACAAACAATTTTTATGGGTGTAATTTAAAAAATTAAAGTACAAGTAATAAAATCAATTCGATTTGTGTAGATAATAATTTTTGTATGGGAGATAACTGACTAGAAAATGTAATTCTCTACAAGAAAGATTCTATACAATTTTCCGTAACATGCATCGTTCTTAAGATATTTAAAATATCTGCCTTGGGAGCCACGAGACTTTCTTATACGTAATCCTGACAAACTAATAAAAATATAACGTTTTCTTCCCAGACAAAAATAAATCTTAAATATATAATTTCACCTTTCTATACGATTTGTCGTATATTTGAGTTACAGTGCTTACAGACTGACAGACAGACAGACAAGATGGTGAAAATAGTCAGAATCGATTAGATTATTCTATCAAAATCCGAATTTCGAAAAAAATCGACTTCACTATATTTAAAAAGTAAAAAAAAGACAAGAAAGAATTAAATATAAATTAAGGTATATATTATATAACAGAATCGGCATATGCAGAACGTGTTAAATATAAACATGGTGTGCTTATGTTCCCTTGCCTCATCTGTAGCTTCAGCTGTTTGAGTTTTGTTATACTTTTACTTTACTATCATGTCTACATTCTAGAAATGCATTAGTTTTAAATAAATACAATTAAACAATAAAATCTAAATAATGAGAGACATTTCAAATGAATACTTTTACTTTTGTTATAATGCAATTGCAGATGAACTTTTATATTATATCAGTTTCTTGAGTTAAATTATGTAAAATAGAAAATCTTCGTTAGAACGTATTAGATTATATCATATAAAAACGCCAAGAGAGCTATTATATTCATATGTTTCCTGTTTCCTTGAACCTCGTTACCACAAACGTTTAAATCACGGGCGTCTGCAGCTGGGGACAACAGGGGGAACCTCTATCTACAACATTATGTTTTGTTAAAAATGTATTTGATATTAATTTAGAAACATAAAACTTTCGTCATTTTAAACTAAAAATATATTGTAATGTTTTGATAGTTTCCCCAGCTGTAAAAGGTTTCCATAGGCGCCCATGGTCTTGCAAGAAAAAAACCACTCCACAGAAAGCAAAATACTTATATTAGTATATAAAATGTGTATATACTTAAGTGTAGTTACTTATCTCAGCACTGTTATGTACATTTATAAATTACGTCATAAAAATGATTATATTTTTTATTGAAATGGTTATAAAAAGTTATAGGTGTTAAAGTTATGAGTCTTCCGCGGTCATATATGTATTTAATTAATACATATCAATCATTAATTAATAGATAAATCACTTGTAACAATTTAATCTGTTTTATTTATCATAAAACAATATTTAATGTTATTTAATAAAGTCAGCTTATCGTTGTTTTTAGCATTACTAAAAAAAACATCTGCCAAGTAAATGCACAGTGCTTCCTCGTGCTAAATTCACCAAAGGTAGTTAATTATTCAACAATTTAAATAAACACCGATAGTGTTTATATAAATTGCCTGGAATTGGTTAACCATTTAATTTTTATACAATTTTACTAAAAAATATTAGTTCGAAATTTTTCTTAAAACGCACCTGAATATTTTTTCATATATCACTTAAAACGTCAAAATGACAGTATAATAAGGTAAGACAAGAGAACATTAACACAATTTAAGATAAAATATACCGACTTACCCCATGCCTCCCCCCCCCTCCTTGCCGCTATTGGATCCTGAATGTTACAATCATATCATCATAGATATTACAAATATATAAAAATAGATCTTCAATTAATGTTGCAAGATCGTGAAGATATAAAAAAACTAAATACAAAAGAAGAGGATCTGCTGATTCATCTCAGAAATATTACAGTAGGTAACAGAATACGTGTACTTAAGATCAACCTATTAACACAGAGCCATCTGGTGGCGTTGTTTGTGGTGATGCTGAATCATTCTTCGGATTATTATTGTGCAAGCTAAGATCGATTTCAAATGGATTATGTTCTATGTTATAAACGGCTTACACCATTCACATTTATGTCCGGTATCATGAAGGAGTTAGCAAATTTTGCTATAGCTAGCAATTACTTTCAAATGGGGTATTAATTCTGTACTAGTATCTATGGAATTTAGAGCAGTGACACTTCAACTAATTGTAACACAGTTGGCATCTTTCACCGTACAAAATAATGTTCATAATATCACCACTGTTTTAATACCGTTGATATTTACTTACTACAACGCGTGCGCGAAACTTGTCAAAGTCTTCAACAAACTCCAAAAGAACTGTCATATAAGTTTCATATCTCAGTTGAAAGTGCTTGCTAGCTAGCAAATTTGCTAGCTCCTTTATAATACCGAACATAAGATTATCAAGTGCCATAAAACAGTCGCAACCCCTTTCCCCATTATGAACAAATTAAAACAGATGAATTAACAAATAAGTTTTTTTTAAATATAGCTTACACATTTATCTGTAAGTGTACCAAGTGCCCTAAAACCGTCTAGACCCCTTTACGTATTATAAACAAATTAAAACTGATAAATGAACAGTTGATATCTCAGCTTGGCGCGATCCTACAGACTCAAACTTTTTTTTAAAATAAAGCTTACAATAAAGCATCGAAATTATTAATATATTAATTTAATTGAATTTGATTTTATTGCGGTTTTTTGTCTATATATTTGATAATTTAACTTTTCTTCTGTAGAAGTTAATATCTCTTTGGTGTACTCGAGCTAAAATAAAACATATCCAAAATAACATACTTGGATATCAAATTTTAATGGGGGAAAATACAAATTAATTTTTTGAGAAAATAACGTGAAATATAGAACATTTCATTTGTATCTGAAACCGTTCTCGAGATATGGTTTTTAATTTTTCAAAATATTGAAGAAAATGGCCGTAACTTTTGAACGGTCGGTCGGAATTCAATTTAGTTAAGATTTTTGGAATCAGCATGTCCAAAATTAAACGATAATATAAAAAAATATACTTTTAAAAAACTCGCGAACGTAGAATATGATGATACATAAAATGTAATCTGTGTGTGTGAGGCGATGCGTTACCGAAGTAACCGCCCTGCTGAGGTTAACCAACTCTTACACTCACGCAAAACTACCTCTCAAGATGGTTGAAAGGCATTTATATACATACAGCCCAAAAGTGCGACATATATATGTATTCTTTTAAATTAAAAATACAAATCAGACTTGAAGTCTTACACGTGTTTCAATAGCGACGCTATCTTCATCAGAAAACTTAAACAATATTTAGTTTCATACCAAAACTAGTTGGTTTCATTATAATTATAATCATCCTTAATATATATATAAAGCTCAACGTGTATCTGTCTGTCTGTCTGTCCATTAGTGTGCTTATCCGATTTACGTGTTTCTTTTTTAATTCATAGGCACGTTCTCTGGCCAGGTTATAGGCTATATTTTGTTACGTTAGGTAACATAACAACTAAGCAGTGACGATAATAGTAAATCAAGTCGGAAAAAAATTATACATATAAAGCTCAACGTGTCTGTCTGTTATGAGATTAAAATCGAAAGTCATTTTTTACACATATTTTTGTATAGATTGGGTGGTTTATAATAAAACATAAATTAATAGATAGTTACTAATGGAGTAATTAATTAATTAATTCTAAAATTAAAAAAATAAGTTTACGAAATAAATATTTCTAAATGACTCCTAATTAAAATACCTCGTTCACAATTCCAATAAATTCTACACCAATTATATTCGGTATAAGAAACAATAAAACTTATAGGCATCGGATAATAACCACATTACAAAACTAGATATACATAAATATATTTATATAGTACCTGCGATTATATCTTTCAAAACAGGTATACCAACCATAATAATAATAATACACATTGTTACCAAAGCAATACAAGAATAAAGAGCGCGTCGATATATTTTGAAAGTGAAAAAAACAATTGCATTGTTTAAAATGCCATTATGCAATCGTGTTTTGTTTTAAATAGCATACAGTACGTCGGAAACGACATGGCCGTGTCGTGTGAACGGTCATGCATAGTCAAGTGTATTGTACAGAGACGTGGAAGCGAAAGTTACTTCAATATTTGATTTGTTTTATAAAAATTGCATAGACATTTCTAAGAATGTTTGTTCCGAGTCGACTCGAAAACTACTGAACCGATTTTTGAGGGGTTTTCATTTTCACGGAGTCTAAGACCCTAGAATTAGTTGGGCTGGATATAATCACGCTACCCCATCAAATGGCTGAGCAGTAGATAGAATTAAATTTGTTTGTATTCATTTGTGATATTGGTTTAAAATTTAAATGAAAATACAATAAATCTACTTGCGAGGCATTTTTGTGCACCAAAACACTTAATGTGGGAACCATTTGCTAGATTTTATAAATATGCATGCTTTGTCCAATTGTTCACTGGCCAGAAACTGCTAAATAAACGCTCTTGTGATTTTATAACACATGGGCGACTCGCGCTAGAAAAAAATATTAATTTATTTTCTTATATGGTACTGGCACCGGTCTTGGATCATAGTGATGTTTAGTTAAATATTTATTGATAATTTGGTTACCTACTATACCATTACTGAATTTGATGACATGGAATCAATTGATGTCAAAATGGTGGACATTTAAAATAATTATTAGTGTAATCTATTTATTAATTATTATATTATCATAGCATATGCTTTACATTGTTTAAAATATCTTTTGTGTCGTAGTACCATCACTAGGTATCCATTACTGGAGAGGAGAAAAAACATCAAGAAAATGGAAGGCTATAGAGTCATTCCATTTATAATCATCAAATTTATTAAAATATAGAAGTTGCACCATTTTTAATTTTGATGAAAGTTTAATCAGTTGTTATTATACTTATTAGATAGCAGAAACTGTACTTAGAAAAATTTTAATGGCCATAGTTCGGGGGTGGTGACCGTTTTACCCTCTTAAGATATGAAGATTTCGTCGATTTTCAACGTTTTTTCAACTCGCTATAGCACACGTTTTAATAAAGCAATTACAACGAGCTTAATGTCATTTAAAAGACTAAAGAATCTAGTTTCAATTGATCTAGCACAATTTAAAGTTTAAATTATTTTTTTTGTAGATAGAGGCTTTTCAAATTTATTAATAAAATTGTCATTTTTTCTATTTTTCGAAATTTATTGTGGCTCTAAGGTTAAACTGAGAAAGCTATAATTATGTGTAAGTTATGTTCATTTATAGTACTCAGTACCCACAAAAAATCAGCTTGATTGATGCACATCTTTTATTAAAAAAATTTAGTTAAATATCGCAAAAATCACGAAAACACCAAAATCAGCTGTTTTCGAAGCAAAAAAAAGTTATGTGGGGGACGAGATAAAATTCTGATTTTTTTTTTACAAATGCTCTAAATAGTTATCTTTGAAGGCCTTATAGATTCGTTTTGTTATTTTCATTTATATAGCAACCAGATTTTTTTTTTAAATTTAAAAAAATACGAAAACATCAAAAACGGTTATTTTTAAACATAATACAAAAATATGTTGGGTACGAGATAGAATTCTGAATTTTTTTTTACAAATGCTCTAAATAGTTATCTTTGAAGGCCTTAATGATTCGATTTGTTATTTTCATTTTTATAGCAACCAGAATTTTTTATTTAAATTTAAAAAAATACGAAAACTTCAAAAACGGTTATTTTTTAAACAATACAAAAATATGTTGGGCACGAGATAGAATTCTGAATTTTTTTTTTACAAATGCTCTAAATAGTTATCTTTGATAGCCTTATAGATTCGTTTTGTTATTTTCATTTTTATAGCAACCAGAATTTTTGAAGGATCTAAAAAAAGTCTGGTGACTAGAAAAATGAAAATAACAAGAAAAAGCCAATTGGCCTTTAAAGTTAATTACTTAAAGCAATTATAAAAAAAAATTCAAAATTCTATCTCGTGCCCAACATATTTTTGTGTTGTTTAAAAATAGCCGTTTTCGAAGTTTTCGTATTTGTTTAAATTTAAAAAAAAAATTCTGGTTGCTATAAAAATGAAAATAACAAAACGAATCTATAAGGCATTCAAAGATAACTATTTAGAGCATTTGTAAAAAAAAATTCAGAATTCTATCTCGTACCCAACATATTTTTGTATTGTTTAAAAAATAGCTGTTTTTGAAGTTTTCGTATTTTTTTAAATTTAAATAAAAAATTCTGGTTGCTATAAAAATGAAAATAACAAAACGAATCTATAAGGCCTTCAAAGATAACTATTTAGAGCATTTGTAAAAAAAAATTCAGAATTCTATCTCGTGCCCAACATATTTTTGTATTATGTTTAAAAATAACCGTTTTTAAAGTTTTCGTATTTTTTTAAATTTAAAAAAAAATTCTAGTTGCTATAAAAATGAAAATAACAAAACGAATCTATAAGGCCATCAAAGATAACTATTTAGAGCAATTGTAAAAAAAAATTCAGAATTCTATCTCGTACCCAACATATTTTTGTATTATGTTTAAAAATAACCGTTTTTGAAGTTTTCGAATTTTTTTAAATTTAAAAAAAAATTCTGGTTGCTATAAAAATGAAAATAACAAAACGAATCTATAAGGCCTTCAAAGATAACTATTTAGAGCATTTGTAAAAAAAAATTCAGAATTCTATCTCGTGCCCAACATATTTTTGTATTATGTTTAAAAATAACCGTTTTTAAAGTTTTCGTATTTTTTAAAATTTAAAAAAAAATTCTAGTTGCTATAAAAATGAAAATAACAAAACGAATCTATAAGGCCATCAAAGATAACTATTAAAAGCATTTGTAAAAAAAAATTCAGAATTCTATCTCGTACCCAACATATTTTTGTATTATGTTTAAAAATAACCGTTTTTGAAGTTTTCGAATTTTTTTAAATTCAAAAAAAAATTCTGGTTGCTATAAAAATGAAAATAACAAAACGAATCTATAAGGCTATCAAAGATAACTATTTAGAGCATTTGTAAAAAAAAAATTCAGAATTCTATCTCGTGCCCAACATATTTTTGTATTGTTTAAAAAATAACCGTTTTTGAAGTTTTCGTATTTTTTTAAATTTAAATAAAAAATTCTGGTTGCTATAAAAATGAAAATAACAAACCGAATCATTAAGACCTTCAAAGATAACTATTTAGAGCATTTGTAAAAAAAAATTCAGAATTCTATCTCGTACCCAACATATTTTTGTATTATGTTTAAAAATAACCGTTTTTGAAGTTTTTGTATTTTTTTAAATTTAAAAAAAAATTCTGATTGCTATAAAAATGAAAATAACAAAACGAATCTATAAGGCCTTCAAAGATAACTATTTAGAGCATTTGTAAAAAAAAATTCAGAATTTTATCTCGTCCCCCACATAACTTTTTTTTGCTTCGAAAACAGCTGATTTTGGTGTTTTCGTGATTTTTGCGATATTTAACTAAATTTTTTTAATAAAAGATGTGCATCAATCAAGCTGATTTTTTGTGGGTACTGAGTACTATAAATGAACATAACTTACACATAATTATAGCTTTCTCAGTTTAACCTTAGAGCCACAATAAATTTCGAAAAATAGAAAAAATGACAATTTTATTAATAAATTTGAAAAGCCTCTATCTAAAAAAAAAATAATTTAAACTTTAAATTGTGCTAGATCAATTGAAACTAGATTCTTTAGTCTTTCAAATGACATTAAGCTCGTTGTAATTGCTTTATTAGAACGCGTGCTATAGCGAGTTGAAAAAACGTTGAAAATCGACGAAATCTTCATATCTTAAGAGGGTAAAACGGTCACCACCCCCGAATTATGGCCATTAAAATTTTTCTAAGTACAGTTTCTGCTATCTAATAAGTATAATAACAACTGATTAAACTTTCATCAAAATTAAAAATGGTGCAACTTCAGCACCTTGATGATTTTATATGGAATGACCCTATAATTAAAAAAAAAAAACTATATTTGCGGACTTTAGTAATTAAATTGATTTGAAAGACTGGTTGGTCACTGCATTTTTTTGGTTGTCTCTTTACACTTGTTCGCACAACGCCACTGATAATCTGACATTAGTTACGCCAGCAGCAGAGACACAAACAGTTCTGCGCTGTTTCACGAATGTTGGACGAATTAAACGGCTAAATATATCTCATTAAATATGACGTTGATTTATTTCAACGGACAATACAACTAAATATGTATGTTGGTAAACAATAGGTGCAATGACTTTCGTATATGTATTTTAAATATACTTACTACCTATTTTATATAGCCGCAGAGCCGGCCTTAGGTTGTCTGGCGCCCTGGCCGAGATTTAATTAATAAATCACCGAAAATGTTCATTAGTAAAATGATAAATTAACAGTTGATATCTCAGCTTGGCGCGATCCTACAGACTCTAACTTTTGTTTAAATATAGCTTACATCTTTAACTTTAAGACTGTCAAGTTTTATGGGTAAATTAATACAAATCTGTGTTTTCAGTTAATAAATAATTTAAAAATAGTATTAGAATATTCGTCTTTATGCGCAACTCAAACATTTTAACCAAAAAAACAACTTAATATTAATTTACACGCTCAATTATAAAACAATTCGTCTTATTTTCTTGTATTTAAGTTGATATTTGTATGAAGAGTTGAAGTTCACTGCAGGAAATTTCACTAAAAAATTTAGAATTTTTGATTTCGTTAAAAGTATGTTTATTGTATAGAAAATGACGTGAAAAGTTGAATGGTTCAAACCGCAGGTCTGTATCTCAAACCGTTCTCGAGATATAGCCTCTCAAAGTTTTAGTTTTTTTAAATTTTTGGAGAAAAAAGGCCATAACTTTTGAACGCGTGGTCGGAATTGATTTTAGTTGACGGATTTGGAATCAGCGTGTCAAAATCTATATAATGACATGTATAATACCTTAAAACTCGAAAAAAAAATTTTCGCGAAAAATCGAAAAAATTCAAAGGGGTATACCTTAAAAAAATGTCGATTTTTGACGAAATTTTTTTTGTCGAATTTTAAAGTATTATACATGTCATTATATAAATTTTGACACGCTGATTCCAAATCCGTCAACTAAAATCAATTCCGACCACGCGTTCAAAAGTTATGGCCTTTTTTCTCCAAAAATTTAAAAAAACTAAAACTTTGAAAGGCTATATCTCGAGAACGTTTTGAGATACAGACCTGCGGTTTGAAACAAACAACTTTTCACGTCATTTTCTATACAATAAACATACTTTTAACGAAATCAAAAATTCTAAATTTTTTAGTGAAATTTCCTGCAGTGAACTTCCAACTCGTCATACAAATATCGATTTAAATACAAGAAAATAAGACGTAGAGGTATTATAGTTTTATAATTGAGCGTGTAAATGCTATTTTTGGTTAAAATGTTTGAGTTGCGCATAAAGACGAATATTCTAATAATATATTTAAATTATTTATTAACTGAAAACACAGATTTGTATTAATTTACCGATAAAGTAAGGGAAGCACTGCTTCCATGGACGCTTCGCCACTGAAATAAACAACTTTATAATGAATCAATAATAATTCCAATAAATGATACGCCTTTTACAAAACCATCGCCAAGGGGTTCGTCTCAGTTTCGCGCGTTGAAGTCTACGCGAGAGTACCGTTATGTATATATGTATACAGATCTTCGCGGACACTCACGCCTTGTTTCAGTTTTTGCACTCATCTGCGGTACATATCTGATCTCTCTGTCACACACAACCGATACAAACTGGACCCACCGTCCGTCTCGTGTGTTTGTTCAGAGCCAGTTCGAACGGGACGTTGTGTTTATGATATTTGAGTTATTATATCATCGCTTATTTATAAATATCGCAGGTTTTTTTGATACAGGATTGTACAAAACAGTTTTTTTTATTTTCCCCTCTTTATCTTTGAAATTCATGATCAGATTCTGATAAAATTTATATGGGACCGTCTGGGGGGTATACTCTTTCTAGGAAACAAAAATTGTCTAAATCGATGCAGTTATTCCTGAACATACATAAAAAATATATATTGTCGAATTAAGACGGTTAAAAACTTTTATAAAAAAACACACCACGGGATGTTCTTATACGTAATACTGACAGTGAACAGTGTATCCGTGTTTCTAATTTTATTTTATAAAATATTTCTCCCATAGGTAATATTATTCTTTATAACTTTTATAAAAAAAAATTCTCTAAAAATTATTCGAAAAAAAATTCAAACATTGACAATAATTTACGTAAGATCGTTTTCAGAAATATGAGGTTTTCTTCCCAGACGAAAATTAAATTTAAATATAAATTTTCACCCTTCTACGATTTGTCGTATTTGAGTTACAGTCATTAAGGCAAAATAAGTCGATATAAAATTAATTAATACCGAAAATTATAATTTTAACCCCATCTCAATCAATTTTGAGTAATTATGTTGATCTGCAGATGCTGTTACACAAAAAATAATTTATATTTAGGATCTATACAAGCCTTCGAAGAAAAAATACTGTTCTGAGAAAAATCTATTGACCGGAAACAGATGTTTGCTCTTGTCAAATTAAGAATTAATTTTACGAGAAAAAATTTAAAACTTGCAGGAAATATTATTATCTATAATTTGTCCTATTTACCCCCTCCCCTCCCCCCCTAAATCGTTTTTTTAATAGTATATTTGAAACGGTTAATTATATAAAGTAATGTTTATAATAAAAGATGTTCTATTAATTAGCCAGAAGGATTTGTTTTTATATAATAAGACACACGTACACTGTATTACGTATAAGAAAGTCCTATAGCACATTTGTAAGATACTTTAATATAAAGGAGCTAGCAAAATTTGTTAGCTAGCAATTACTTTCAAATGTGGTATTAATTCTGTACTAGTATCTATGGATTAGTTATGGAATTTAGAGCAGTGAACACTTCAACTAATTGTAACACAGTTGGCATCTTTGACCGTACAAAATAATGTTCATAACATCACCACTGTTTTAATACCGTTGGTATTTATTTACTACAACTTGTCAAAGTCTTCAACAAAATCCAAAAGAACTGTCATATAAGTTTGATATCTCATTTGAAAGTGCTTGCTAGCTAACAAATTTACTAGCTCCTTTATAATACCGGACATTAGTATTGGACACAAAATCAATACAAACAAACGAACAATCTCCTGTTGTTAATGATTACCGTTAAACTTGTTTCAAAATAAAAATCAACTTTTTGTTGCAACAAAAAAACATTTAAGTGGTCTTATTAATAGCTCTTGATTATTTTAATTATGTTACAACTGTTTTTCGATGCTAATATCTTCGCTTCGTCAAATATTTGTGCAGCTGGGATTTTTTACCGAGGTTCAAATCGTTATTTTTTTCTCAGAACTTGATAAAAATAGTTATATATATTTTTTGTGTGCAATTTTTACATGCGGTTCTCTGTGGAACGTATCTATCGCGTAAAACGAGATCCTACTGTTTGTATAGATTTCATCCTAATATAATTTAGGTTGTTGAGGGGGGGGGGGCTAAGATTCTTCAAAATGATCTTAGAAAATAATAATAATATAATATATTTCGCTTGTTTTAATATTAATTAATTATGTGTAGATAATTGAAATATAATTAAAACAATGGAAAAAGAAAGACACTCTTTATCATAAAATATTCTTAATTTTGATTGAACAAAACGTTTCGAAACGTAAATAATTTAAATATAACAATACATTTCACAAGAATTTTAAGTGAACGAAAAAACCGAACAATGGTGTTATATATGTGTAGGTAAATAGGTACCTGTACAAATACAAAACACAGTGGTTGCAAAACTGTGCCACTCATAATTAATTAATTAACTGTTTCGTATATATTCGTGCATATATTTTATTTTATTTCTTAATTATTTGAATTTATACTCTCAGAAGAAATTTACAAGAGAAAGAGTTTGGTCTGGACCAGTTTTCTATATAACAGCCTTTTCTTAATTTATAATAACCTTTTTGAATTTGATCAGAATTTTAGAACAGTGGTTAATAAATTTACAATAATTCAAAGGTGCTGTTATGATGTACACCAATCACCACTGCTTTTAGATCGCTGTTAGTATTAAGTATTTTATTTTATTTATGACCTAAAAGCCTCGAAATCAAAATAAAAAAGTATTATTTAAATAAACATTTTGTAGACTTCTGCATTATTGTTATAAGTACTTTATTATATTAAGTTAATGGTTTTACAGCGACCTCGCTAAACGCTGATGTCATAAATGCTTTCTAACTGCTATATTGTCAATGAAAAAAGTAAATGCAATTTAAATATTTTAACAACATAATGTAAATATATCTTAAAGTTAACATTTTTACATCAATTTTGTAGCGAGCTCTCTTAAAGTAAGTACGTATAATATGATATGTCAGATTTTCAACTGGGCAAAACATTTTTAGCCCAGTTTTTCTTCTAGCCATAATTATTTAACCACAAAAATTGAAAATCGAAAAAAATGTTTTTTTTGTTTTCAAAATATTTCAAGAACGACGCATGTTACGTTAAAATTGTAAAGATTCTTTATTGTAGAACGTTAAATTGTCTATAAAAAATGTCATTACAACTTTTATGACAAAATATTCCCTTGTGAAGATAAATCTCTTAAATTTAAAAAAAAAATTTATTTGCAGAAAATGGCGCGGCTAACGTGAGGTGCGACGAGACGGTGATGCACGTGGAGGTCCCGGCCACGGAGGACGTGACGAGCGTGCACCTGCAGGGTCTGCGCGAGTACCCGGACCGGCGGTGTCACGCGGCGCGGGTCGGCGACGCGTTCGTGCTCGATCTGAACCTAGTCGACGTGTTCGAGTGCGGAGTCACTCGCATGCGCAACGAGAAAACGGTAAGTTCATTTTTTTTTCGAACGGTGGAAAATAGAAAAAAACACGTCTTATAAAAGTTGTAGAGAATTTTATCATCTATAATTTATGTCCCATCATTTTTCTGGTACGAAGAACCGCTTTCAAGATATATTAAGTTTTGTGTACAGGTGTTTGGTTCGGCGATACGAATATTTTGAAGGAAGGTAGATTGAGTCATTTGAAATAGATTTAAACATGATTTTTATATTATTTAAATGTGTATACTACACTATCAGATCAAAATAAAATGTTTAAATAAATTGTTATTTATTTAAATCAATTCCAAATGACTCATTCTACCTTCCTTTAAAATATTCGTATCGCCAAACCAAACAACAAAAAGTTAATTTATAATAAAATAAGTACCTACGTTCTAAAGACCTAATTAACTTAAGTATTATATGTACTTAACTATTCTAAAAAAAACACATTAAATAACCTCTTAACTAACATTACATACATTCAAATGAAACAAATAGGTACATATGTATATCACATATATATAATTATATATATTACCTTTTAAAGTACGATATACTGATATATAATATTTTTTATGGCTTAGATAATTTCCCATGGAATTCGCATCAACATTTCAACCACTCGACAGCTTATGTATAGATAGTACCTGTATATATTATATATACCAGTGGCTACAGTTTTTTTGCAAACTAATATATAAATACAAGTCATTACACTTTTAAAAATCTAAAAATAACTGGTTGGTCGACTTTATCAATAGTTTGTTTAATTAATATTTCTATAACGATTTAAGTAATTGAAAATATTAATGCTGCTATACATTATATTATAGAACATATATGTTATTGAATTGAAGTGAAATTTATTTATCGAGACTAATCAATTGGAATGACCTCAGCAAAGGACCCCGCAGTTTTTGATAGGGAAATGGCTTTCAGTCAATCTCTTTGAAACCAACTGGAAAATATTCTCTAAATCATCCCGATTAAAAGTCTCAATGGTCGCAACCGCCTAAGTTCCCGAGATCTTGCGCAAAGAGCTGTTTTGTACCTAATAATGCAATAAAAAAATGAAAAAATAAATAAAATATATAAATTATTCCATCTTATATATAATTGTATATGCATTTCTTACATAAAAAATCTTTTAAACTATTTTTGAATGTTTTTATATTTTTTATATTTTTTAAGTATACTGGTAGTAAATTGTAATAATTACTGCCCTTGCATATAGGGCTATTACTGTACCTGGTTGTCCTATAAAAATCGATATGGTATATATAAATATGTTTCTAGTTAATAGATATGTAAAATTTGATTGTTAATATTTTTTTGGCAGGGTACAGTGACATATTACCATAGAGTAATGATAGAGTCATCGAATGAAGCTATTCCCATGCAGGCCGTCATTGTTAGCTGTGAGATATCACGCAGAAAGGCCAAAAGAAACGTGTTACCAGCTGGCTTTCAAGAACCAGAGTAAGTACTGACCTACGATCTCCAATATTTATTGGTATTAACCCTGGAAAAAAATGTTTATTTTTTATTTTTTTTAACTATGATGCTTTTCGAACACAATTATGAAATAATTTTTTTTTCAAAGCTCATGTACCTCTAGATAACATATAATTTATTCAGATTTTTTGAAGGGTTAGATCAAAGTTAAAAAAAATGAAATATTGGAAAAAAACATTTTTTGGTTTCATTTTCAATTTTCAATGTAAACATATGAATACTATTTTTCCTTCCAGAGAGCTAGAAATCCAATCGACCCTGACAGGCCACGGGCCCAAACCAGTTCTGGGAGTGAACGTCCGTCAGGGAGGCATCCCACTGACCGGGGGCCAGCTCCACGTGGCTCCGGGCACGCCGCTCCAGATGGAGATCTACCTGGACAACACCTCAGCTCCGATCTACGGCCTCCTGGTGGCCCACATGCAGGTCACCGACACCGGAACTCAGGAGGAAACAATTATATTCAACGGGTGCTCCGTCGACCCTTACCTGTTCGATAATTTCAATACGGAAGACGGGGACTTCCTCGCGGCAAAGTTCAGGGCGTTCAAGTTCCCGGATTCGACTTACGTACAGTTTAGGGGGACCGTCAGTGTCTGTTTGGATAAATGCAAAGGGGTAAGTTTACTTACATTTTTAGGGCTCTGTAACCAACTGTCCGTCTGTCTGTATATCACAGCCCTCTCATTTATATACCAATTAAAATGAAATTTGGTATAGGGACGTATAAGATTAAAAAAAATAAATTATTTTGGACCTCCCTACATTTTGGGTTGTTTTTAGATAGGTCTCCTAAAATGCAACAAAAAATATTTTAGGGCTTTTTGATTTTAACCCTTCAGATATCCCCCCTACTTTCTAAACTATTGATGTAAAAAATCTGAAAAAATTCCAGAATGTAGCTTTTAATTGGTACTTCCACTAAAAATTATAATGAACACAATCAAATTTATTTTGGACCCCCCTCCCATAGACTGAAAAGTGAACTCACATTTTTTTTCACGTACCCCATTGAGTGGGATGTCATTAGATAGGTCTCCTAAAATGCAACAAAAAATGTTAAATAATCTGTTGATTTTAACCCTTCAGTTACGATATATTTGCTTTTGTTATCAGAGCGTCTCTCCCCACCCTAATTTTTAAACTATCTATTAAAAAAATCTGAAAAAAATTCAGAATGTAGCTTTTAATTAGTACTTCCACTAAAAATTATAATGAACACAATCAAATTTATTTTGGACCCCCCTCCCATAGACTGAAAAGTGAACTCACATTTTTTTTCACGTACCCCATTGAGTGGGATGTCATTAGATAGGTCTCCTAAAATGCAACAAAAAATGTTAAATAATCTGTTGATTTTAACCCTTCAGTTACGATATATTTGCTTTTGTTATCAGAGCGTCTCTCCCCACCCTCATTTTTAAACTATCTATTAAAAAAATCTGAAAAAAATTCAGAATGTAGCTTTTAATTAGTACTTCCACTAAAAATTATAATGAACACAATCAAATTTATTTTGGACCCCCCTCCCATAGACTGAAAAGTGAACTCACATTTTTTTTCACGTACCCCATTGAGTGGGATGTCATTAGATAGGTCTCCTAAAATGCAACAAAAAATGTTAAATAATCTGTTGATTTTAACCCTTCAGTTACGATATATTTGCTTTTGTTATCAAAGCGTCTCTCCCCACCCTAATTTCTAAACTATCAATTAAAAAAATCTGAAAAAAATTCAGAATGTAGCTTTTAGTTAGTATTTTCAATGAAAATTATAACGAACACTGTAGCTAGAATAGTTTATAAAAAAAATAGAAATAACTCTTGTTATGGCCAACACGCACTTGGCCGTTTTATTTATAAAAGCTGACAAATTGTTGGTCAACATGAAATAGCTCTTGATACGTACCTATTATCAAGTAGAGAACGTTAGTGAGAATGGCTACGGAACCCTATTAATCAATTTTATAATATTCCTCAGGTCGAATGCAGTAACGGGGTCATAGGTTTCGGGAAAAGAAGAAAGCGAGCGATTGCATCTCTACCTCCAGATCCGAACAAGATATTCGAGATAACGATCACATCTTTTATCAAAGTCAACTACGAAGATGACACAGTGGAGCAGATAGCTTTAGAGAAAACGTTCAAACACAACGGGCTCATTACCGGCGGCGAGGAGAGGGAGGCCCCGGCCAAGCAGCTGGGGCTAGCCAGGGACGAGGTACAATACACTGCCGTTGTTGAAGAATCCGCAAACGAGTCGTCTTCGGCGAATAGGTTTTATCTGACGTACACTTGTTTAGTACCGCTGTTTACCATGTTTTTGTACGCACACTGAGTTTAGTGTTTTTTTTTTAATGCATTCCTCGACTTACGAACAAATTTCAAATTTACTGAAAGTATTGTGTGATAGTTTTGTTCACAAGTAGGGGGTATCCGGCGAGTTTTTCAAAACATAGTTTTTCGAAACACAATTTTTCGAAACACAATTTTTTTAAGCACAATTTTTCGAAACACAATTTTTTGAAACACAATTTTTTCGAAACACAATTTACAGTTTTTTGAAACACAATTTACAGTTTTTCGAAACACAATTTACAGTTTTTCGAAGCACAATTTTTCGAAACACAATTTTTTCGAAACACAATTTTTCGAAAAAACACAATTTTTCGAATCACAATTTTTCGAAACACAATTCTTCGAATGAACAATTTTTCGAAAAAAATAAGTTTTAGGTTTTTTAAATTAAGTCTTACACAAAATTTGATAAAGGTAGAAATTGTGTTTCGAAAAATTTACACCAAACCTTTAACTATTAATTAACAGTTGATCATTCTGATTTTTATTAATAAACGATTAATTTATTATAGAAAAATAAAACTAAGACATTAACTTATTATTAGGGTAATAATTGCAACAATTGGTCAACTGTAAATAACAAAACAAGCGTGGGGTGGAGGGGTGAGTTCGGGCGAGCCCCGAAGGCCGCTAAAACTTTTACAAAAAAATGCCGGGGCCGAAATTCCTCCTCAATCCGTCCGTAAAAACCAGCTCCCGTTTTCTACGACCACCAATTTTTTTTCAACAATCAATTGGTTTTTGTAATTCGGGAGCCAGAATCAGCGGTCCTCAACATTTTTATTAAAAAAAATGAATTAGTTTTTAAAACAGTTGGAGACCGCTGGTTTATATATCGTAACAAATACGCCAAGTAGTTACGATTGTTTAATTTTAAGTAACATTTTAAGTATAACTAGTCTTTTATTTTTATAAAAACAATGTATTAATTTGAAAAAAATAATAAATAACAATTGAGTAGAGACAATAAAATCTAACAAACAAATAATATATCTGTTTTGTTTATTTTTCCTATACGCTAGATAACCTTAGTAATGTTCACGCCCATAGACATAGAGAATGGACCACGCATCTGACTCGAAAACAGAGTCGTGTCAAAAGAAAGAGATGGAAACAGGTTTGGAATATACTTGTCCTTTTTTTAAACAGGAGTGAAAGAGGTTAAAAAACAAAAAATAATTAACGTTATAAATAAATTTTATTTAAAAAAAACAATTATTGATTTCTAAATAATATAAGTTTCGAATCTTTTGACTCAATTTTTATACTGAAGACAACGAAAGAAATAGAACGAAATCTATTAAAGTTTATAAATATTAGTTATAATATATACGTGATGTGTTTCAGTGATAATTTACAGCAAATAATATATTTCTAACGATCATTACTAACTTGACATAAAAACTAAATCAAAAATGGTTATTTGTTGGTAAGGATTCAGGACAGAACAAGGAAGTATATTTACAAATTATATATTACTATTCTTTGCATATGTACTATATAATTAAAAACTCTTTTAAACTCTTCTAGTATGAACAAAATCAACTATTTTTAAAATGCAATAGTTAGTACGAAAAGAGTCGAATAGGATTTTATTTACAGCTTTTTAGTCGGTTTTGAAAAGGCAAATTAATTTTTTTTATATTTTTTGTTATACATACATGAAATGTACTGTATAATAAAGTATAGTAATCATGAAAAAAATCCAACTCGAGATTTTAACGGAATTACACGTATTGAGGGTCCCTGAACCAAAAATATGAGATTAAATACTAAGTAATATCCCCCCTCATCGCAAAAAGCTATCTACGCTACTGAGTTGGACGACCGTGGTTAGTCTGTTTGTCGTAAGAGGACGCCACGAGTTTGAAACTCAAATCTTGTTAATGCGCATGCGCTTGTGTATATACGTCGACCAATCAGCTTCAACCGCTTCAATAGTTATAAAAATATTCTGTGGAAACAACAAGACTGCTGACATTTTACTTTAAAATTTAGTTTTACAGTTAAAATAATATAATTAAAATGTTTTCTAAAGGAGATATGTTCAATGCTCCACCCCTGTGGAGTAGTGGTCCAGTTCCAGGCTCTGTGTACAATTTCCCAGGCACTGTAAATAAATCTTCTCATGGGATTGCAAGTCATTCTCAGTAAGTGATTCATTTCTTTCTTGTTATACCCGTAATAATAATTACAGATGTCAAACAGCGGTGAGAAAAACTGTATCGATAATTTCTGGACAGTGCAAAAATATATATAACATAATTTTTAATAAATATTTTAGGTTATGTTAATGTTTTTTTACTTTTTAATCGATGTAATGTTATTAATAAACATTTTTTAGAACACCTATAACAACAGGGACGTCTGTATTAGCATTGAAATACTCAGGGGGAGTATTTATAGCTGCTGATACCTTAGGATCGTACGGATCTCTAGCTAGATTCCGTTCAATTCCACGTCTTCTAAAAGTTAACGAAAATATCGTACTAGGGGCCGGTGGTGATTA
Source organism: Sialis fuliginosa (assembly GCA_961205875.1). Classification (NCBI taxonomy): domain Eukaryota; kingdom Metazoa; phylum Arthropoda; class Insecta; order Megaloptera; family Sialidae; genus Sialis; species Sialis fuliginosa. The sequence continues at coordinate 20,210,302 of OY540818.1, read as the reverse complement.
TGGGGACTATCAGTATTTGAAAGATATTATTGAACAAAAAATGTAAGTGCTTGCATACAAAGAGTGATTAAAAAAATAACGTAATATTGATTTTACGACAGTATCGATGAAGAGTGCCTAGACGATGGATTCCGTCTAAAACCGAGGGCTCTGTATTGCTGGTTGACCCGCGTTTTGTACAACAGACGTAGTAAATTCGACCCCCTTTGGAATAATTTCGTTATCGCCGGAATGCAGGTAAAAATTGATTTGATTTTTGTTTTATATTCGATTGAAATACGAACTCGTTTTTTGACAGGACGGGGAACCGTTCGTCGGCACCGTAGACAAGATAGGTACAGCTTACGTGGACGACACGATAGCTACGGGTTTCGGGGCTTACCTGGCGATGCCTCTGTTGCGCGAGGCGTTGAGCAAGAACGGCGGAACTCTGACTGAGCAGCAGGCCCGGGAAGTCATGGACAGATGCATGGAGGTGTTGTTTTACAGAGACGCCAGGTCTTTTCCCAAGTACGAAATGGCTACGATCACGGCGGACGGTATTAAGATTGAGGAGCTGAGCGTCAGACAGAATTGGCAGTTTGCGCACATGATTAAGGGATACAATTAAGAGATTTTTCGATTTGTGTAAATTTTTTTATTATTAAATAAATTGTTTTTTTTCATTTGTGTTATTTTATTTACATTTACATTTACATTAAAGCTGATATTGTCTAAATTACTAAATGTTCGGATTACATCGACGGAAGAAAGCTGAAACCAAATCAGGGAGGATAATATTTCTTTCATTTTTTCTTTAAGAATGTATGGCAGGTATCTAATTTCAACGAGAAATAATTGAAATTTGGAGAAGTTACTCCTTTATAAATCTTAAGTGCCCACACAAAATTTCAGAATGTTTTACAACATAGTTTCAAAGTTATTATTTTTTTAAATGAACATGGGGTCTTATGGCAGAATGGTGTATTTACGGTTAAAGTCCAATAAAACACATGGTTCAAGCATTGAGAAAAATCTGTAGTTTTCACAACACGTCACTTACATATTTAGCAACAAGTTTCATAAAAAAAATTATACACATACAGAATTAAATTGTGAGAAAAAAAAAATAATTGGTGAAAAATATAAAAAAAAAAAAATGACGTACTGAAATGTAATGATTTGTTTTTATTACATATTTTTTCATATATGTAAGCATATGAAGTACTAATATTGTTATTTTCATTACATTTGTATATTATGTTCTAAATAGTGTTATTTAAAAATATTTTAATTAATGTCATTTATAACAATAAAATACTTGTTTTGTTTTTATATCTGACAGATGAATTCAGAATAAAATTTTTTCGTATTATCAACACAAATATTAATTGTTTGGCTAAAATTCTAAAATAACAGTCAATAATGGGAAATAAGGTTTTAAACAAAAGTATTTTTATAGTTTATGTAGTATTTAAACCAATTTGACTTTCTTATAAGCATTTAAAGTGAATAATTCATAATTTGATTTTGATCGTTGATTGCATCTAGATTTACAATATTTTTGACTCAGACTGTACGTGCCATACATCTTTAAGTTAATTGTATTAGGTGCTACTTTAAACACTGATTTTAATGGTATACAACTCAAAATTCGGCCAAAATGTCTCTTGGTTTTGGCTTTCCACACAATTATTAGTTATTTTTACACAACGTGATGTTTTTTTGATTCTGGGTATAATACACAGGTCCTTCTTAGTTGTAGTTTTCTTAACCCGATATATTAAAAGAGTATGGCTTTGAAAAAGCATGAGGCGTAATTTGTCTTGCTTAAAATTAATTTAAAACCTCAGATTCCTACTAAAACATGTGCATTCTTCTACAATTTCGTCACAGCTCCAAAAAAAAAATAATTTAAAAACATATACGACTAATATCTTCTTGAGATCTTGTACTTTTCTGAATAAAACCACATTAAAATAAGATAATCACGCGTGCCACAGCATCCACAACAAGCCGACAAACAGGAAACGCATCGAATACGTTCTACAACCAGCTCCGTTCCTCCATCTCTGAAACAGAGCCGTATCCTCGGGGTTCGTGTTCCACCCAATCACCGTCTCGTCTCTGTTCTGAACGCGCAACCAAAGTTCCAAAGGTCTGAAGTACTTCAATAAAGAATCAGCCGAAAGTCTATCTGTTCTCCCGTGGGTCAAAGTATGAATGATTTCCTTCCAGCTCGTCGATCTTCCTGGTCTTAATATATCCTGCAGCAATCTCCCAGCTTCTCTCGATCTGTAGATATCACAAGTATGGAGTTGTCCCACATGTCCTGCCACTCTACACAATTCGTCGTATATCTGAAACTGTAGTACTTGAGATATGAAGTATTTCATGTATCCCTGATCTCCTGCTATGTGGTACTTTGCTCCAGGATCGAAAGCCCCCTCTGGTCTTGCAGTAGGCGGTACTATCCCTTGGTACCTCAGTTTCATCTGCCACCAATGGGAGTTCATGTCTTCTACTCCATCCCTGAATACCTTGTATCTCCATTGATCGACTATGTACGCGAAAGGTATGTAAGCTAACTTCTCCAACGCTACCATGAGGAGATAGTTCATGTTGGTTTCGTACAAGTCGGTGCTGTTGTTAAAGAGGCCTATCCTGTGAAGGTGAACGGGGTTACGAATCGATAGGGTGAGTGCGTCGGCAGCTGCTTCGTGGAAAGCGGGGTTGGCGCCGTCGCGGAAGATCTGCGGCTGGTCCGAGTACTGGAGGTAGTACTCAACGTGGGCCATCTCGTGATGAATCGAAATCAAATCGTCCATTGTCACGTGGGTGCATTGTTTTATCCTGTAATCGATTTTGTTGCAAAAGTCCCAGGCGCTTGCGGTGCACTGGACTTGCCGATTCAGCGGTTTCTCTAGCATAGAGTTTATCCAGAACTCCGGAGGCATCGGTTTCAACCCCATGGACGTGAAGAATTCTTCCGCAACTTGGAACATTCTGAAATATATATATGTAGGTATATAGGTTTTTACCATCGGTTTTTATAAATGACTGACCTGAGTGGAGTGTATCCTTGCCTCAGCATCTCAGTGGTTACATCCAAGCTCTGTGTAGTCTGGAACGGCCTCACCAGGTCTATGATATTGATCCAGTTCTGCGACCAGAGGTTACCCAAAAGGTGAGCTGGTATCGGTCCATCCCCTCTAACTCTATCGTACCCATAGCGTAGAGCCAGTTTACGCCGCACGTATGCATGCAGCTCTTTGTATAGAGGCTCTATTTTGTAGTAAACTTCGGCAAGGTTCACTTCGAAATCGTCGTCTTCATATAACGCTCGCATCTGTTCTCCCGCGTCCAGAAAACCTACAAAATTATAATATAAAAATATTATCAATTCATTTCTTGTATAATGGAAAAACATACAGTCGCCTGCATTAATGGTCTTGCAGTTTGTATTCATTTTCGTTTATCACAAACTTAGTAGGCTCCTCCCATTTGTGAAATTATAATATTTAAATCATTTATCCATGTATCAAACAAAGACAGATATTTTGAAATTCATTTGCTAGATAAAGAACTACTCTTTGTTTATAATAGGTACTCATATATATATTTGTGCAATTAAATTATTATGTAATCTATTGAAAATTGTATACGTAAATTTTATGGCAATAAATATTTTTTGATATTATTAAACTTGATAGAAAAAGATAACCGATGATGTTTGTCTTTAAATTTGGAATCTGTTGTAAGCGATTCTAGCCTTTAGGGTGCCAGACGAGTTCTGCAGGCGACTGTACATTGTATATCTTACCTATAAGTCTAGCAGCTTGGTTGGCAAGTTGCACATATCTCATGAACTTATTTTTGATGGGGGGCCCGGTTTTGCGGCGCCACTCGGACCAAACGTACAGGAGCTCGTCGTAGTTGCGGGAATGGGCCATGGTACGCGTCACGTCCGGCTCAAGCCGCATGTCGCAGTATTGGGCGCTGTAGCTGTTGAACGGGCAAAGCCGCACCGAGTTGTAGATGTCTTTCATCTCTGACACAAGGTGGTAGATCTGGTAATTAAAAAATATACTCGTGTTTGATGACATATTTCTCTGGAATTGTAAATCGTAGAAAGTTCGGGGTTGTGTTAAAATGTGCGTTATATAGTCAAGTTTAACGTATTCAAATTTTAATGCCAAGTAAATGCACAGTGCTTCCTCGTGCTAAATTCGCCAAAGGTAATTAAATATCAAAAATGACTGTTTTTCTCTTCGGAAACCATTATTTAACTTAAAGGGCTATAACTTCGTAACAATTCATCGGAACGATTTGAAATTAAATTACGTGAAACTAGACTATATTACGCACGTTTTAAGATATTTTTCAAATTCGTATGATTTATATTTCCGGAGTTCTATGTAACCAAACATTACCTCGTTGTATTTCTCTTCGGACAAGCTGGCCCTTCCTTCTACTGTTAGAAACTTGAGCTGCCTCCTCGCGAACTGGTCGGGCAGACGCGACCACTCGAAGGTGACGGCCTTGCGCCACGACACGCGTTGGAACCGCTCGTTGAGGGTCTGTTCCTCGACCATCTTGCGCTTGTTGGTGTCCGTCATGTTGGTAGAGTATCGCCACTGTGACATGGTCACTCTGTAGCACATGCTGGACGCTTCGCTGTCGTACTCGCGCAAGAACTGAAGGGCTTCACCTAGGTTGTTGTTTGTGCCCTGAAAGTAACAGTGTTTCTTAACATTATCATATGCTTGTTTATATTTTCGGATAGTTTTTAACAATGCGGGACAATTACATAAAAAAAAATAATAATAAAAAATTCGATCGTCACCCCTCCCCCCCTCCGCCGGGCATAAAAATTAATTCAAACCAGTGGCGTAGATAGCTTTTTGCGATGGGGGGATATGACTTAATCTCATATTTTTGGTTCAGGGACCCTCAATACGTGTAATTCCGTTAAAATCTCGAGTTAGATTTTTTTCATGATTACTATACTTTATTATACAGTACATTTCATGTATGTATAATAAAAAATATTATTAAAAACGTTTAAAAAAATTAATTTGCCTTTTTAAAACCGACTAAAAAGCTGAAAATAAAATTCTATTAGACTCTTTTTGTAGGTACTAACTATTGCATTTTAAAAAAAGTTGATTTTGTTCATACTAGAAGAGTTTAAAAAATGTCTTTGAGTTTATTATTATAAATTATTTTGATCAACTTATAATTTTCGTAGACGGGGATTGATCTCCTTGATCCCCCCCCCCCCTATCTACGCCACTGATTCAGACTTAACTTTATATGGAACTTTACCTTTTATTTATCTCTATAGCAAATCAAAGTTTTTGGTAATAGTATAAAACAAGAACAAATTAAGTGTTTTAAACTGATACAAAACGGAGCTGCCATTTCCGCGTATAGCAGCTATACTTGACACAAGTGTGTCATTTGGGGCAGCCAGTGTTGGACACGCACGCGAGCATCTCGCGGATTCGCGAACCGTGGCAAAGATGTACCGTACACTGTTTTTGTTGTTATTATTGTTAGACATTTAAAAACATTATTTTACATACCTAAGTACATTATTTTATATCAGTTAAATGCATTTCAGAGGGATATCGTTCTCAGTTAAATATTTATTTTACAGAAGAGGGGGGGGGGGGGTGTATTGTGTATCCGCTGTATATTTATATATTTTCTATTTGAATTTTTATTTCGCTTATAATAGTCCGATTAAATCCTGTCGTGGGCCCCCTCCTGCTAAAAAACCTAATACATTTTTTGATGACGACCAAAAAAAAGAAAAAGCTCATTGACTTGGTGCCTCCAACCTCTCTTTTTAGCACCGACCCCTCCTAGGCTAGAACGCCTTATTTTATTTTTATAATATCTCAATATTTGACCCCAAATAGCGCGTACTCTAGGGGGGTGGACGTAGGGGCAGGGATCAGACTCCTGAATTTATCCATATACCTTATGATAGTCAGGGGCTTTGGGCAGAATACATTTTTTTTACCAAAATTATTTGAAAAGGAAAAAAACACTATAGCTCAGGGCCCTCCTTCACCTACTGTATAACTTTATAACAATCAACATAGATAAATGAATAAAAAATATATATATATAATTACAATTTACCTGAATGAGCCTCGCTTCATTTAATGCTGACGCGTTTTCTATCAGAGCCACCCAAAAACTCTGCACGATTAAAATGTATTTTAAAAAATCACAACAAAACATTTTTAGCTTGAATAATTAAAATATCACTTATATTTTTAACAATAATTATTGTTTACAATAATGCAAAGTATGGCAAAATATTTATATATCTTTGTTTATTTTACGAAAAAAATCATTAAATTATTAATAAATCACACAGCACAATACATATGTATTAAAAAATCACCTTATATTATGTTTTATATTATTTGTTTATTGATTTAAACAATTAAAATCACCAACAATTGATTTTAATGTATGACATTCATATCGAGTTTTATCAGCAATGTGATAGAGTAGGTACGATTGCTTGTGATATAGTTTGTTATTGAAGACTGTATATCTCGTATGTGGTGTATGGGTGCTCCGAGGAGCGGCGGGACCCAGCTAGCGTGACAAATTGTTCTGTTGGAAAGCGTGCAACAATTTACTAGCGCGGTTCCATCGATGCGTACAGAAGAATCCAGTTGATTTTCGTACATTTATGCTAAACTGTTTACATTCGTCATTATTTGTCTTCAAAATAACTCGTCCTGATTGTCTCTAGTACGTATATAAGGTACTGGCAGTAAGGGGGGGGGGGGGGGGGGGGGCGAACCAGGACGACAGGCCAGGGGCGGCGCACAATGGAGTATAAGTAACTTTTTTGGTTCAAATCAGTAATTTTTGAGTACACTTTTTTTTTATCTTTAAATTTTTTGTCGATCTGTTAAACCCGATTAAGCAAAAAATATAGCTAAATACAAACAATGTCAATTTATAAAAAAATCGATTATTTGATAGCTGCTAACCAACAAATACTTATTCAGCAACCCAGAAAACCTTTAGCTGAGATACTAACTAATCAACTTATTTGTTGATTTATCAATTTTAATTTGTTCATAATAGGGGAAGGAGGTCTCGACGGTCTTAGGGCATTTGATAGTCTTAAAGATAATGATGTAAGCTATATTTAAAAAAAAAGTTTGAGTCTGTAGGATCGCGCCAAGCTGATATATTTGTTAATTTATCAATTTTAATTGACATTTTCGGTGATTTTTTAACATTTTTGTAGGGGGAGAGAGAGCAGAAAAATAAATCACGCCCAGGGCGCCAGATTTGCTAAGGCCGGCACTGGGTACTGGCACCAATCATACACCTCTTGTTTAATTAAATGTACTAAATTAGTACTAAATTGTTGATATTTGATAACTGCAATTACTGAATTATAATCTATGTACATTTAACTGTCTTACAGCGTAATTTGATGCCAATCGGTCAATGGGTGTCAAAATGGTAGACATTTAAATGAATTATTAGTGTAATCTGTTTATTAACATCTGCTTTACATTGTTTACAATTTTTACCATTCTTTATTAATCCTAAAGAACAATATATCTTGCTCTTAAAGCGGCCAAGACTGGTGCCAATACCTATGACATATTCGTATGTAGGTACATATTATACATATGTTACGTAGATAGACGCGGTTCCAGATCACGCTTGAGTAACTGACTTGTTGTTGATGATGATGACACATCGCTCATTATTTATAAATCACACATCAGGATATGTACTACTTATGTACATATGTATGACATTTGAGAATAAGGACGATATGAATATAATTGTAGTTAATTGCTCATCACGCTTCGTTTCCAAGAACATCACATAAATAATAAATTGTCTTCACCTATATACTCATATATTTCTTATTGCGTAATACCGAGACAGAAAAAAATTATTAATATTAAAAATTATTAATCTATATATACATATTATAATAACATGTCCTGACTGATTCATCATCGCCCAGCCGAAACCCCTGGTCCTAGAAACGTGAAATTTTAAGGGTGTCTTCCTTTTATGACGTAACCACCCACTAAGGCAGGATTTTTCGATAATCAACCCCTAAGGGGGTAAAGAAGGTGTAAAAGTTTGTATGGGAAAAATATTTTTTGGTCGGATTTACTTGAAACTTAAAATAAATACTCTTCAATACAAACAATGAAACACGTATTTCAAGCTTTTTCAAAATTAACTCCTTAAATGGGGTAAGAGGGTGTAAAAGTTTGTATGGAAAAAATATTTTTTGGTCAGATTTACTTGAAACTTAAAATAAATACTCTTCAATACAAACAATGAAACACGTATTTTAGCATTTTCCAAAATTAAACACTTAAAGGGGGTTGCAAGGGGGTGAAAAAGTTTGTATGAGAAAAACATTTTTTTTGTATTCACTCGAATGAAACTAGGCACAGATACTTTTTTCGATGTTTTTATACTGTAGGTTATATCTATCTTGCATAGGAGCCGATATATTTACGATTTTGTATAATCAATAAAAAACAAATAAAGGAAAAATTAAATATTTCAGCCAATGTCACGTATGGAGGGTTGTAATTAGTTTCGAAATCCACGCGAGCGAAGCCGCGGGTAGCAGCTAGTATAATATATTATCAATCGTATCTCAAACCCTTCTCTAGATAAAGATATTTTTTAGGGTTTCAATCTCACTTTGTCGTCTGTCCGTCCGTCCTATTCAGTCAAAGCAAAATATCTTGTAAACTGTATACTTAAGGGGGCAGACCCAGTTGGGACTTCCAAAAAAAGCTCTTTTTTAGGATTTTTTTTTTGGCCACGCATTAAAATAATTAATAACAAATGTTTTTCCACATGAAAGATATGTATTTACAGAAAACATTGTAATTTTTTTATGGCAAAATATTAAAAAATAAGTGGGATACAGCAAATTTGGGAGGGGTCCAAAAAAAAAGTGTTTTGCCGTGATCACTGCTGCTTTTCACTAGATCATCTTAAATTAAAAAAAATAATAGGGATCATTAGCTAATGACATAATGCTCCGGGTGAACGAAGGGATTTGAAAAATTTTGAATTTTCACAAAATGGCGGATGTTGAAAGTCAAAGTTCTTTATTCGACTAAAATTTCACTCGCATTTTCGGCTATAAAAAGGGTTATTCGTTTGACATGTACATTTGATTTTTTGTTTGTTTGTAAGGTCATGTCTAGAGCATTTTAAAGATTTTGATTTTTATAAAAAGGGTGATACGTTTCACTTGTATATATATTTGTTTGCTTGTTGATTTTTTTGGATTAGAAATTGCATTCTTTCATAAAACTGATTAAGATTTCGATTTTTTGGAGTTATCTGTGTTGTTTTTTCAACGATTCATATGTGAAGGACTCGAAGTTCATGTTATACAATAATTTTAATAATCGGAAAGTTTCGTAATTTTGTCGTCAGCTTGTTAGAATACTTAACCACCGAGGAGAAGGTCTTCTATTAAATGTTTTTTATATAACAAACGACAAAGAAATTATAAAATTGATATTATACCCAAAGAGGGGGCTCTATTAACCCCAAAAAGTTACTTCAATTTTATCCATACCGAATATAATGGTTTTTATGTTAAATTTAGGACCCTCTGGGCAATTGAATAAGTAAGGGAGGGGGTAATTTAACCAATACATATAAACAAATAATTTTTTTTTAAATTTTAACTCCTATATTTTTGTAATTGCATAATATGTTGCAATTGCTGAACATTAAATAAATCGATATAGCTAGTAATAAAATGTAAAAAAGTAATGAATATAATAACTAATAATAAGATTAATTGAATTATTTATATTGACACTAATATTTAATTAAATTGTAATGTAAGCATGTTCTCATATCGATTAATTAAACAATTGTAGTTTAAATTATTTTAAATTTAAAATAATCCATAATCAAAATAATTTCATATTAATATTTATTTTGATTCCAAATGAGTAACTTTAAATACAATATCAAATATTTAGTATTTGAAACATACATCTGTTCACGTTTGTGATAAATGCATTAAAGTTAGAGTAGTAATAATTAAAATAATGAGGAATTTTTGTATAATAAAACAAAATGAATTATTACCATATTGTTAACTCACGCATGCGTCCTTTATTAACAATGATAAACGTATGTCAAGTATTTAAGATTTTGTCAATCAACGGTATAAAAAAAGATAGAGATATGTTGGGTTAGTCGTAGCCAGCAGCACGTGTCAAAATCTAAATCTGTTATGGCGTTCACAAAATACGAGAAACTAAGAAATTGTGAACTTGTGTGCGGTTTTACGCGTAATTATTAAGTTTCTGTGCACGGACAGTGTGTGAAAATAATTTACATGTATTCGAAATGAGTAGTATGTTACCATTTACACCCCCGGTCGTGAAAAGATTGCTGGGTTGGAAAAAAGGTAACGATAGCACGGACGACAAGTGGTGTGAAAAAGCAGTCAAAAGTTTAGTGAAAAAACTGAAAAAAACAGGCGCTTTAGAAGAGTTGGAGCGTGCAATATCCACGCAAAACCACAAAACGAAATGTATAACTATAGCAAGGTAAGGGTAATAGGGCTTTTGCATGTTTTCCGTACATTATTTGGCATAACCCCCGCACGTCTCAGCGTCTGGACCGGGCTATCCAGCTATAGATTGTTTGCTATTGACTTGACCTATCTCAATATGTCTGCCTCGCGCATTCACCACATCTCTCATTTAAATTCTAATTGTTACGTTTTAATTGTTGCATTTGACATTTGATTGTTTGATTTTTAAATGATTATTGCAGTAGTTTACGTCCTGAATACGGTTCAAACAACACACAACAGCTAGGTGTCCAGCGCAAGGGGCTCCCTCACGTCATATACTGTAGGCTCTGGCGTTGGCCAGAGCTGCTGTCTCACCATGAGCTGCGATCGCTTGAGAATTGCGAGTACGCTTACTCGTTGAAGCGCGATGAAGTGTGTATAAACCCGTATCACTACTCACGCATAGAGAGTCCAGGTGAGTTTTGTGTTCTGTCGGTGTGAATTCTTTGTACGTTTGTTGTCGTTGTAGCTCTGCCGGCCATTCTGGTTCCGATGCATTCGCTCAGTGACGACACAAACCTGTACCCGCATTCTCTAGAAGATTTGAGTACATCTGTACCGGAGAACACTTCGTTTCCTCACAATACAGACAGCTTGAGGTGTGTTTTGTGTTTGCGTCGTTGCAGAACTTTGGTTTCATTTGTGTTTTGTGTCGTAGCTCGCTCCACATGCAGCACACGTACATGCCGCCTAGCGTGGGCAGCGGCGCCAGCCAGAGCCCCCACCGGGCGCCCCCGGCCACGGAGACTCCGCCCCCGGGGTACATGTCAGAGGATGGGGACCCCGTCGACCACAACGATAATATGAGTACGTAGAGTGAAAGTTACGAGCGGTGCTCGAGTACATAAACTGTTTTTCAGGTCTGTCCCGTCTGACGCCGAGCCCTCCTGTGGACGCGCAGCCCGTCATGTACTGCGAGCCCGCGTTCTGGTGTTCCATCAGCTACTACGAGCTGAACACGCGGGTGGGTGAGACGTTCCACGCGTCGCAGCCCTCTGTCACCGTGGATGGCTTCACGGACCCTAGCAACAGCGAGCGCTTTTGTCTGGGCCTTCTCTCAAACGTAAACAGGAACACGGTCGTCGAGCAGATCAGAAGGCACATCGGAAAGGGCGTCAGACTGTACTACATCGGCGGGGAGGTGTTTGCGGAGTGTTTGAGTGATTCAAGCATATTCGTACAGTCACCAAACTGCAACCAGCGCTACGGCTGGCATCCGGCGACCGTGTGCAAGATACCGCCCGGTTGCAACCTGAAGATATTCAACAACCAAGAGTTTGCGGCGTTGCTGTCGCAGTCTGTGAGCCAAGGGTTTGAGGCCGTGTATCAGTTGACGAGGATGTGTACCATCAGGATGTCATTTGTCAAAGGATGGGGGGCAGAGTACCGTAGACAGACGGTCACGTCTACGCCCTGCTGGATAGAGCTGCACCTGAATGGCCCTCTGCAGTGGTTAGATAGAGTCTTGACGCAGATGGGCTCCCCGAGGTTACCCTGTAGCTCTATGTCTTGAGCTGCTTGTCTGTTTTTGAGTGAACGATCACGTTAGGTTCATTTTGCATCAACATTAACGTACATGCATAATTTTATGAGTTTTTCACACGTATTTTAATAAATAAAAGAACAATATTATATCTGTTGCCGTACTATTTTATTAAAAACAACAATCGATTTACTCAAATTCAACAATGAAGATGTTTATTTATTCGAAATAAGAAGAAAACATTGCCATTTAATTGATTTAATTAAACCAACAATGGAGTCATTTGGTTTTTAGAAATCAACAATTTGCTTCTTGTAATGAATTATTATTATTAATTTTGTTTTTGAAATTCAACAAACCGACAATGAAGTAATTTTATTGCCAAATATCAACAGAGGAATTAACTTGAAAACAACAATGGAGCAATAAAATTGTTTTAAATTAACAATTAGATTATTCTTGAAATCAACAATGGAGTGATTTTATTACCAGGAATTAATTTTCTAGTTCCAAATCAACAACGAGACGTTTTGACTGCTTGTAACTTGTAATTGACAATGAATTAAACTTGCGTTTGGCTTGAGTTTACGTTGTTACTGTTACAAGGACCTGCTGTAGCTATTTACTATAATATATTATATTATTAGTGTTGTGTAATTTTTTACAATTGGTTATGTTAATTAACTTGTGTTGTATGAAGTTTTGCAGTGTTACTTTTTTATAAAATACTGTATTATAGATTTGACGAGAAGAGCACCCGTTTTATAAAAGTCTGTTTGGACTATTTATTGTTTTTAATTATCGTTATATATATATTGGAAGTGAATCTATATAAAGTTTAGCGCTGATGATTTGTGTTTTTTAAAAGTGTCGTAGTTTTATTTATGCCTGCGTTAAATCGTCAGCGGTGGACTTTTCTCGAGTATTGACGTACTGGAATATCGGTCGCAAAGCGGACCGGACGCAATCAACAAATATTGGAAATTTTAAGGCTGTATAAGATATGATATTTGAGGCTATATTTTTAGGAAATTTTATCAAAAAGTTTAAAGTATTTTTGGTGCAAATAGTGATGACAAATGTACGTAAGTATGGTTGAAAAAAATATAATAAGTATAGTGTTTATATGCATTGTTTTAATGTAAATGTGTTACGAGGTGTGTGCGAGAGAGAGAGACAGAGAGAACGATATAATCATAACGAACTGAAGCTGGATTTACACTAGCCTGACAAAGCTGACAGAATACAGATGCAAAAAAAGTAAAACGTCACGTGTTTGATGACATACAACTCGGGAATTATAAATCATAGAAATTTCATAATGTTGTTAAAATGTGCATAATATAGTCTAGTTTCACGTATTCAAATTTTAAGTTAAGTAAATAAATATCTTCATTTTGTAGCTACAGTTAAAACGGGCTGTGACTACTGAACGAATCATCATATAAATTTGAAATTTGAATTCATAAAACTAGATTATATAATGAACATTTTAAGACCACTTTGAAGTTTATGTGATTTATAGTTCTTGAGTACTAAATCACCAAACATGAGACTAAAAAAAATTATTTTCAATCTGTATTCTATATTAAATGTTACTGTTTTGTCGGCTTGGTGTAAAACCAGTTTAATAATTTTATGTGTAGATTTATTAGATTTGTAGTATGTAAAAAGTATATACCAAAATTATGTAATTATTATTATTATTGTATTATTTTTATTAAGTCGTTATGAAAATCCATTTTTTGATTTATACAATACAAAATTATATTATTGTAATCTATATATTATATATATATATATGTGTATATATATATACATGAAATTACTAAAATTATGTTTTTATAAGATCCTTATTGAAGCTGTTTAGATTTTCAGAATTTAATAAAGATTTCAACAATAGTTTCATTTTAATGTCTTCGATTCATTCAAATCCATATATTTATTTTGTGAATTAATAGGATACGAAATGGAATATTTTGAAGGTTTGTATTACTTCATTTCAAAAATAATTTCATGATGATTGCAGATTTTCCAACAGTAAAAATAATTTAACAGTACGATAGGAAGGACTTAAAATATATATGTACTATTAATTAGGTAATTATCTTGACTTAAATTATACGTAATACAATCAGTGTAGTCATTTACTTTCGTTTTAGAACTGGTACATATTTAAAATTGCTAATGTAGCAAAAAATACCAAAATATGGAATTAGGCATAAGCTTCGGCTGTCAATATAGTTGGTCAGTATTCCGGCAGATGTCTCATTGTCGTCATGGCTGTGCCGCTGTCGTGTCATAACCATTTAACTTTATTTATAGTATTCATATCGGTAATATTATGTAGTGCAAATATACATCGTAAATTCGAGTACAAATATTCATTCAAACCACCCTATTTAGCCCAGAAAGACGGGACCGTGCCTTTCTGGGAATATGGAGGCAGTAAGTAAAATTATTTGTATTTTAAAAGTACACGTCTCTCTTTTACAATTTCAGACTGATCTCGCATAAATAAGAGAAGGATGCATTGCATGACAACGCGTTAAAAAGAGATAAGGTGGTTAATGAATTTATTGACACGCAACCACTTTACAAGATGTTTAGTACATAAAACATGGTTTTTTATAGGAAATATGTATGAAATATGTTACCATATTTTCATGATTATCTCATTTTATTATTTTACAAATAGATGCAATCGCTAGTTCGGAGAATGTACGAGTTGCCCCATCGCTCCGTAGTCAGAAAGGTGCTATTTGGACAGCTCAAAAAACATCTTTCGACTGGTGGGAAGTAGAAATCGTTTTCAGGGTGACAGGACGTGGAAGAGTCGGTGCTGACGGATTAGTGAGTTATTTATTCATAAATCAAGCAGTGCAGTGTTTACATTGTAAAATATGTTCCAGGCATTTTGGTACACCGAGTCTAAAGGAGACTACAATGGGGAAGTTTTTGGGTCCTCGGATAAGTGGCTTGGTCTCGCAGTGTTCTTTGATTCATTTGATAACGACAACAAGCACAACAACCCGTACATCATGGCCGTAACAAATGATGGGACTAAAGCATTCGATCATCAGAAGTAAATCAAACTATTTGCATTTACATTTGATCCTATTCATAACTTTGTTAATAATTCCAGCGATGGAGCATCGCAAGCGATCGCCGGGTGTCTGCGTGACTTCCGAAACAAACCGTTCCCGACAAAAGCACGCATTGAATACTACCAGAACACTTTAACTGTCTTATTCCATAATGGAATGACTAACAATGACCAGGATTACGAAATGTGTCTGCGTGCTGAGAACATTTACTTGCCAAAACGGGGTCACTTTGGACTGTCTGCAGCTACAGGAGGTCTTGCAGATGACCACGACGTGTTCCACTTCCTCACAACGAGTCTGTGGCCACAAGGACAGGCGCCAACGCATCAAGGCACGGCATCAGTGAACGAGGAAGAACAACAGAAGCTGAGCCAGGAGTATCAGGAGTACCAGCAGAAGCTAGACAAGCAGAAGGACGACTACAGGAAGGCGCATCCCGATGAGCATCCAAAGAAAGATGAGTTTGACGAGTGGTTTGAATCAGACAGCCAGCGAGAGTTGAGGCAGATCTTTCAGGGGCAGTCTGCTATATTTGAATCTATGAGGGAGCTCAATCGGAAGCTGGATGAAATGGTGGGGCGACAGGAGCGTACGTTGAGCCTGTTGTCTACGGTACAGACGACCGGAGGGTCTGCCCCGACCGGGGCCCACGGCGGTCCTCCTGCTATAGGAATGGACACAATCAGGAGACACGAGGTGGACGCAGTCCTCAACAACCAGAACGTCATCATTCAAATGTCCAGAGACTTGCAGTAAGTGTATTCAACTGTATAAGTAACTTTTGAAGACTATAAAAGATAATTTGATTCCAGGAATTTCATAGTGGAGGTCCGGGCACGCGCTGATACGATAATAGGCAACCAGGCGCGTCAGCCGACGGCACAGGTCCAGAGCGTTGGGTACGACATGCAGCAGGTAGTGAACGAGATGCGCGACGGTCTGAACCACGTGAAGCAGGCGATGGCGCAGAAGGCGGCGCAGCACGCGGCCCCTTGCCCCGCACAGGCGCCGTGCGTCTCCGTGACCGTCCTGCTGGCCGTCGCGGTCGTGCAGCTGATTGTGATACTCGGATTCCTCTACTACAGGTCGGTGCAATGATAATAATTGTAATCTAGGTGTTCTTTAAGGGTGTAGACACGTAAATGAATTTTTTCTACCAAGTAGTTGCGTAATTTTGATGTAATAAGAAAAATATATATTTTTCAGGGATAATAAAGAAGCCCAAGCGAAGAAATTCTACTGAAGAAAGCACTTAACTCATTTCAGCCGATTGTACATTCATCAATTAATTAATTAATAATTCATTTTTATTTTTATTTACAGTGTATATAAATTAGGTTTGATATACTTATTGTGTATTTTGCGAATGCTAGGGTCTGTGAATTTTATATGGAAAAATAGTGAATATATGATGTGTTGACTTATTTATTTAAGGTACCTCGTTTTTTTAAATGTATTTATTTTCCAGTAGGTACTTTTACCCTTCTCTTATAATAAATGTATCAATAAAACTGTGGAAGAATAGATATTTGTTACATAGGTATAAAAAAATAACACTTGTTTAATAATACATATTTTAATCAATTAATTATTTATTACAACAGACAATTTTAAATACAGGTGATTATACAAAACAATATTGTCTAAATTTAACTTTTGTATTTAATTCTATTAGTTTACCCGTACCTGAAACAAATAAAATGAATATTAACATAAATTCAATCCACTGTCTCGTCAAAAAGATTATTACATACATTTTACTTCTTAAGCAGTTGGTGTCTTAGTACTAAGAAAGGTGCTGCAAAACCAGAGCCAAAGAATAAGGCAAACATTAATGTAAGCTTGTATCTGTTCGTGATACTGAAGGGAAGGTTCTGAAAAACAAATAGAAAAAAAATTATCACATTGATTTTATTGGTGTCTTATATAATATGTACATAAAAAAATCGTTAATACGTACCGATCCTACACCACCTTCAGATGAATTGCGAACAAACGCTCTCATCACATTTCTAGTCAAAAGGCCCGTTCGTGACAACATTTCTGCAGATTAAATGAAAATTTGGAGAAGTAAATGTTCACGGACTAAAATGACGTCCTAAATACGTCGATAAGTAATATGTGCGACCTGTATTACCGACCTATCTTTATTATACTTTAGTTTAGTACAGATAGATGTCACTAGTGTTGTGTTTGTTTCGCAAGTTTTGTACGCATATAAAAGAATTTAAAATTTAAATAAAAATAAAAGATAAAGTTCATTTCTTATCAGTGTGACGTTGTAAATACAAGGACGTATGCAAATTATAAATGTTTTTATCGAAAATCTACTTCCATTTCCTATGTTTTAAATATTTTTTACCGATTAAACACTTTTTATAACAATGGCTCTAAAATCTGCTTCTTTCCTTAAAAGAACTCGTTTTTTAAACGTCAGATATTTAAGTACAGAATCAATAAATATATTGAAAACGAATTGTGATAGATCTTCTTCTGAATTTAACGTTAGTGCATAAATTATTAAATAACTTCTATATATTATATTTGGTTTATAAAACTTTTTATTTTATAGGATAATTTTATACAGTACACTAGCATATTAAATAACTTAAAAGATGTTACGTCAGATGTATTACAAGGTGGTGGTGATATACCAATGTACAAACACATCGGCAGAGGAAAACTATTGGTACGTGACAGGATCAACCATTTATTAGACAAGTCATCTCCGTTCCTAGAACTTTCAGCGTTTGCAGGGTACGACATGTACAATGAAAAAATAAACGCTGCATCTTTAATAACAGGAATAGGAAAAATCGCAGGGTAAAATGAAAATTACAATTATAATTTTACCCCGTTAAATCGAACTTTATTTCACAGGAGGCAATGTATGATTATTGCAAACGACGCAACAGTAAAAGGAGGTACGTTCTATCCGATTACAGTGAAGAAACAGTTACGTGCGCAAGAAATCGCTGAAGAGAATTACTTACCGTGCATTTACCTTGTTGACAGCGGTGGGGCGAATCTGCCCCACCAAGCTGAAGTGTTTCCGGATAAACTACACTTCGGAAGGTCGTTCTACAATCAGGCAAACATGTCAGCGAAAGGAATACCTCAAGTACGATACTTTTAATTGTTAATTTCATCGGTTGATTTGTAAATAAATGCGTTTCGTTGCAGATTGCGGTGGTTATGGGTTCGTGTACGGCAGGCGGTGCTTACATCCCGGCGATGGCCGATGAATCTATAATTGTGAAGAAGCAAGGCACTATTTTCCTTGCCGGGCCACCTCTAGTCAAAGCCGCAACGGGTGAAGAGGTGAGTTTTAAATAAATTTGACAAGTGCGAGTTGAACTTGACTGTTTTAACTTACTTACAATCTCAGTTTTGTATTGTTTATCGAGAAAATTCAAAAATTATAAAAATATTGATTTGGTACATTTTGAAAAAATCGAGTGGCGTGTGCT
Organism: Sialis fuliginosa; assembly: GCA_961205875.1. NCBI lineage: Eukaryota > Metazoa > Arthropoda > Insecta > Megaloptera > Sialidae > Sialis > Sialis fuliginosa. The sequence continues at coordinate 20,191,618 of OY540818.1, read as the reverse complement.
TCTTACACGGAAAACACTATATGTTGTTTATAATTCCACGTAGAGTTATTAAATAATGATTTTTGGATTGGTTCCTTTACTTGTGCTATTAGACCTACCTTCGTGCCAAATTTCAAGATTCTTGATTAACAAGTTTTGATGTGATCAAGTCAGTCTCTCAAAATACGCTTTGAAAGGCCCTATCGTGATTTTTTAAAATTTTAATAAGGTCCCTTATGCCGTCTTATAGTTTCGGTCTGTCCGTCCATCTGTTTCTGTCTGTATGTCATTTTGCTTCCTCGCAATATCGAAGATACGAGAAGCTTTGTGTGTCCGTCCGTCTGTCCCCTAAATCCTTGTCACACTCATAACTCATGAACCACTGAACCGATATTATTGAAACTTGGTCAGATGGTTGGGTATGGCTTGAGGACGGTCCCATTTCAAAATCATCAAAATCGTGTGTAAGGGGGAGGGGTGACACCCCAAAATATTTATTTTTCAGGATATCTCAAGAACGACAAATGTTACGTGAAAATTTTATAGAATATTTTTTGTAGAGAATTAAATTTCCTATAATATGGGTCTACAACGTTTGTTGTAAAATATTCCCTTACAAAGATTTATCTCAATTTATTTTTAAAAAATCGTGTTTTGTTTTTCTAAATTGATATTTGCTTGGATATATTAAAAATACGAATTTATACAATGTAGGTAACCGCCGAAGAATTAGGGGGCGCCGATCTGCACTGTCGCACTTCCGGCGTGACCGACCACTACGCCGTGGACGACCAGCACGCTCTGCAGATAGCTCGCGACCTCGTGTCCAACCTCGGCGCAAACTGCAACACGCCCCGGGCTTCTACCGAAACGCTAGATTGCGTAGAACCGCCGCTACACGACCCGGAGGATTTGTACGGGATCCTTCCGGACAATCCGAAGAAGAACTTTGACATGTACGAGGTGATAGCGAGAATATTCGACGGCTCCAAGTTCACCGAGTTCAAGAAGCTGTACGGCGAGACATTGATCTGTGGGTTTGCCAAGCTTTACGGACGCACTGTCGGGGTTTTGGGAAACAACGGCGTGCTGTTTCCCGAGTCTGCTGTTAAAGGGGCGCATTTCGTGCAGTTGTGTTCGCAGAGGGATGTTCCGTTGATTTTTCTGCAGAATATTACAGGTCAGTTTCATTTGATTTTTCAGTTTCACCACTTATTTTGTCAATGTTTGTTTGCAGAGACAATTGTTTAGGATTTAAAAAATATATAGTACAAACACGATTAGTTATTAAACAACACTTAAATTACCTACCTAACAAAAGCGAATCAGAACAAAAAGTAAAAATGATTGTTGTTCTATTTAAATTTAAAAGTTAATTATTGAAAACAAAATAAACAATTGACAATCAAAAGAACACCGGTTTGTTCCCTTCCCTCTGCCCCGCGACTAGTTTGTACGCTCTCTCGCCGTAAGTCGAGACACAGGTTGCCATCGCACGAATAATATGTACCCGTATGTATATTTCGATATTTTCTAAACTATACGACCAAATTGGATGCTGTAAAGAGCAAGTTATATCTACATTAAGTACTTATGACGATGAAATCATTTATTTCGACAAGGATTAATGTTTTGCAGGTCATAAGTCCACGTAAACAGAACCCAAATATTTTTAATTTTCTTTGTAACATAACACAGTCATTGTGGCTTAAATATAAAAGTTAGATATATGGTGTCACTGACTTTATTGTAGATCTTTTGATTCTACACAGTTATTTAATACATTATTTTGTTCTATATTGAACGGTTTAGGCAGTTGTTATGTTACCTAACGTAACAAAATATAGCCAATAACCTGGTCAGAGAATGTAGAGTGATAAGCGCACTAACGGACAGACAGAGAGACTGAATGATTTGTATATTTAGGTTTCATGGTCGGTAAAGAAGCAGAATCTAGCGGTATAGCTAAACACGGAGCCAAGCTAGTGAACGCGGTCTCGTGCGCTAAAGTGCCTAAGTTAACGCTGATAGTCGGAGGCTCGTACGGAGCTGGGAATTATGGTACGTTGTTGAGTTACGCCATAATGGCGGCACTTCACATGGTGATACGAGGCCAATATTTGTACAATTATACCAATGTGTAGATGGTCATATTGACTTAGTTTGCCAATACATAGTAAATATCAATCCGTCGAAAGTCGGTTTCAATACGCATATATCTGTCTTTATCCCCTCCCACTTTCTCAATTAGTTCAATTCTTATAAATATAAAACATAATCGTTATTATAATTTTTGGTGGGTGACCCTTTTTTGAGAAGGTAATGCGGGGCGGAATTTTTTGGTGAGGGGGGGGGTAAATAATTTTTTTGGGGGGTGTTAGAAAGATTTTTTTAGGAGGGGTGCTAGAATTTTTTTTATTTTTTGGGGGGGGGGGGGATTATTTTATTTTTTTTATTTTTTCTTAATTAAAAAAATTATTATGTTCATTAATAATTTTTATCTGCATTATTTGTGAAATAAAGTTTGTGTGGATGACCAATTTGAGATATTTACAAACATAACAAATATTTGTCACATCTACATCACCATGTGAAGTAACCAACTTGGAATACACTCTGTATAATATCGGTTTCGTGTACATAGGAATGTGCGGGCGCGCGTTCTCCCCGCGCTTCTTGTACATGTACCCGAGTGCGCGTATCGGCGTGATGGGCGGCGAGCAGGCCGCCGACGTTCTGTGCAGGGTCGGCAGTGCCGTCGATCCGGACTTCAGACGCAGGCTCGTCGACAAGTTTGATACGGAGATGATGCCGATTTACAGCAGCGCCAGGTTAGATTTGTGTTGTTATTACATGGATCTTGGCTTCTGGGTGTAAGTGTGTCCACTGCACCCACACAGTGGCGTAGATAGCTTTTTGCGATGGGAGTTTTTTTTTTTTTTTGATCATATAAACTGTATTTAGTTTATTTCTTATTACTAAAAAAAAAAGTCTTACAAAATTGAAAAATAACTGAAGATTTTTTTTTTTTTACTCTTAATTTACCAAATTTTCCCCATTTACTTGTACTATTTTGTTCATACTAGACGAGTCTATAAAAATGTCTTTAAATTTTATCATTAAATAAACTCATGGGGGGTGATTGATCATCTTAACCCCCCCCCCCCCCCCCCGTATCTACGCCACTGCACTGCACCCACAAGTCTCAAAACTTTGTGATTATTTGATGAAATGTTTTTGTTTTTTTTATTGGTGAAATAATTTCAGGTTATGGGACGATGGTATAATTGATCCAAAAGACACGAGGAAAGTTTTAGGTTTAAGTTTACTGGCCACGAGGAACGCTGCTCCAACTGAAAACACCTTTGGTATATTTAGAATGTAAATAAAATAAAAATGAGTTTTATTTTTATATACCTGTCTATATATATTTGAATTTCATAGATTTAATTACTTATGTACATTTTAAGCATATGTGAATATGAACGTTTTTTTATATACATTTGTTAACCCATTAACGCCAGTGTAAATATTACATTTTGTCTTATTATTCACCCAAAAATGAAAAACAGTTTTATGTATTTACAGGAAATAAAAACCGATAGTGTTGAAATAAATTGCCTGGAATTGGTTAACCATTTAATTTTTATACAATTTTAATAAAAAATATTAGTTCGAAATTTTTTTTAAAACGCACCTGATTATTTTTTCGTATATTTTTAATTTTTTGAGACAATTTCAATCTAAATCTAAATTTATGCAAATGTCAAAATGACATTTGCTCAGGCAAATATCAATTTACACGATTTTTTAAAATAAATTGAGATAAATCATTGTAAGGGAATATTTTACAACAAACGTTGTAGACCCATATTATAGGAAATTGAATGCTCTACAAAAAATATTCTATAAAATTTTCACGAAACATTTGTCGTTCTTGAGATATCTTGAAAAACTAAATATTTTGGGGTGTCACCCCTCCCTCTTATTCACGATTTTGATGATTTTGAAATGGGACCGTCCTCAAGCCAGACCCAACCATCCGACCAAGTTTCAATACTATCGGTTCAGTGGTTCATGAGTTATGCGTGTGACAAGGATTCAGGAGACAGACGTTTTTCCAGTAGTAATCAAACCATTGATGTTTAAATTTATCAAGGATCACAACCGATAAGTAAAAAGTCAATGATGTACCGACAAATACAGAGATCGACTCACAGATGGCAGCACTGTTAAATGTCATTAACTGATTTTTAAATGTAATTACAAATTGATTAATTTTTTTAATGTTCGTGATTTCACATTATGTATGAAAAAAAAAAAATAAGTTGGTAGTTCTATTCAATTAACGTCAAAGTTTCAAAGTTTTTATTCATTGATTTCTTTTAAAATGTTATTAATTTTTATGAAACTAGTCTAAAATTATTATAATAATATCTTTTATAGAATTGTGTTTTAGTTTTTCTAACATTAATACGCAATAATGTGTTTTTTAAACTTTGTGTATTTACAAATATTTTGTGATGTGAATCTTACATAATGAATTATTAAATAACTTATAATGTAGCTTTTTACACGTTATAAATAATTAAAGTTTTTGTGTTGTGACTTTCGAAAAGAAATCTAGGAGTTAGTGGAATTAATAAGGTAGGAAATTTATTTAAGAAATTCGATAGTTTTTTTATTGTTGACTATGTTTTATATTTGTAATTTTAACCTATAAAAAAAAACTTCTCTTATATTTTATTGGAGGAGGTTTATTTTTTTACATAAAGCACAATGTTATATTTGAATCATAACATTTAATGATGATTTTTAAATCAAATGTCAGTGTGATTAGGTACTCTATAAACAAAATATTGAAGTGATAATAATTGTAAGTATAATCAATCATATATTAAACATACTATAGTATGTTTAATATATGGTATAATATACTCGCTCTAGTCTTGGTCCCTATAAGAACAAGCTATACTGTTATTCAGTGGCGAGGCGTGAAATTTTTAATAAGAAATAAGGGAAGCATATTTTGTCAGTCCTCCCCCTCCTAAAAAACTAGTTATGAAACACTTTAAGTTCAAGCTTTTACTTTTTTAAATAAATTCTTATATATTAATATAGTGACTAAATGGATACTACGTCTTATTTTCTTGTATTTAAGTCGATATTTGTATGAAGAGTTGAAGTTTACTGCAGGAAATTTCACTAAAAAATTTTGAATTTTTGATTTCGTTAAAAGTATGTTTATTGTATAGAAAATGACGTGAAAAGTTGAATGGTTCAAACCGCAGGTCTGTATCTCAAAACGTTCTCGAGATATAGCCTCTCAAAGTTTTAGTTTTTTCAAATTTTTGGAGAAAAAAGGCCATAACTTTTGAACGCGTGGTCGGAATTGATTTTAGTTGACGGATTTGAAATCAGCGTGTCAAAATCTATATAATGACATGTATATTACTTTAAAATCCGACAAAAAAATTTTCGTCAAAAATCGACATTTTTTTAAGGTATACCCCTTTGAATTTTTTCGATTTTTCGCGAAATTTTTTTTTCCGAGTTTTAAAGTATTATACATGTCATTATATACATTTTGACACACTGATTTCAAATCCGTCAACTAAAATCAATTCCGACCACGCGTTCAAAAGTTATGGCCTTTTTTCTCCAAAAATTTGAAAAAACTAAAACTTTGAGAGGCTATATCTCGAGAACGGTTTGAGATACAGACCTGCGGTTTGAAACAAACAACTTTTCACGTCATTTTCTATACAATAAACATACTTTTAACGAAATCAAAAATTCGAAATTTTTTAGTGAAATTTCCTGCAGTGAACTTCAACTCGTCATACAAATATCAACTAAAATACAAGAAAATAAGACGTAGAGGTATTATAGTTTTATAACTGAGCGTGTATATTAATATTAAATGTTATTTATTAACTGAAAACACAGATTTGTATTAATTAAATAAGACGTAGAGGTATTATTAACTTTTCAAAATCTTACAAACGACTATATGACACACCTACCTGAATCAAATTAAGTTTTATGTACAAATATACACCTCTTACCTACTTACAGACAAAACTAATACCCTTTCTAATAATTTAATAAGTATCTACTATAGTTATTAAAAACAAATACATGATATCGTATATTTCAAAAGATAGAATTCTCAGATGTAGGATTAAAACAGACCACAGGCGCCTTTTAACATAGGCAGATACAAGTTTATTACCTATAGATGTACCTAGTTCACCTATTGTACTAACTTTGTTAAATTTACCGCACAAAGCGTCTTATTTTGAAAATAGGTTTGACCTGCGTGTTTGATTTGTAAGTACCGTTAATTTTAGTAGAAGCCTGGGTGACAAAGGGGATTAAAATTAACTAACATTATTGTTCGAACATCTGTACACTCTGTCTATACATTGTAAATATTATGGAATTTAGTTTGTGTCGTCTAGAGACAGTTTTGTCTACTCTAGATTATTTTAATTAAAAATTACAACACGAAAGGAGAACTTTAGCAGGACGTTGATTATAAAAAAGCTTAAGATCCTATAGAATTAGTTTTAGGTAGGGTCAACTGGGGTAAAAGTGAAACAAAATACAAATCTTTCATGTTTTTTGACACTTAACGATACTTTAATTTTGTCTACTAAATGCGCTTATGAATAACCATTTTAAATACGTAATTTGAACTGTACAATACAACACGGACTTTAAAAATAAAAAAACTGTGTTTCATTTTTAACCTCTGATTTGGGAAAAAGTCAAACAGGCCTCTAATGGAAAATATTTCTTTGTGGCATATCAATGTGAAATGGTAACTTTAATTAATATCTGAGCTATACAAATGAGATTAATTATTTGTAAGGAAGGGATGAGTATTACTACATCAAAAAAAAGGTCGTCGATTAAAAATCAAGTAATTACTGAAAACCTTTTTTTTTTAAATTGTCTCTCAGTTAAAAAAATGTCTTGCAGTTTTCTCATATTATAGACTCATGGGGGGTAATTGATCATCTTCATCTCCCCCCCCCCCCTATCTACGCCACTGGTCATTATAATATTATTATAATATTCATATGAAATAAACATACACAAATTATAAAAAATATTTTTCGTTTATTTGTATTTATTTTAAATATATTATATCATTATTAAATTTTGTAACATAATAAACTTATTTAAAATATAAAAAATATCAAACTAGTGGTTAAAGTCACTATCGAACTAAAAAAAAATGAATTGGACATTCAGCATTTTATTTATTTGTTGACCAAGTATTCTGGTACGTATAATACATAGATTAACATGGAGAGATAGTCGTGTTTACTTCTGAATTGCACACAATGATATTATTACCATCCTACGGGTATATTATGTTGTATAATTTGTTTATTAAGCCATTGATAAGCTGGTTCGAAGTATTCCAATAAAGGTTCTACCGATATTTCTTTTTCTCCGGTTAAAACGTATAAAGATTCTGGCCATGGCACACTTGCTCCAAGTTCCATCATTTTACTAAAAAAAAAAAACAGTATTTTTAGTATTGTTGCAAATGACAACAATAGAATTATAAAGATATTGAGGCAATTTTAATTATTGCATGAAGTTTTTTTTTTTTTAATATTTAATGTTTTGGTTTTGTGAAACGATTCCATTTATTAAGGGGGAGCACCACTGTCTTGGGTAAGAAACATATAGTGAGTTAAATAACACGTTTTTCTAGAATTGACTTTTTTAAATTTAATTGCCCAAGCGAAAACTCAAATACTAAAAATATCTTTATATTTTAACGAAAATTTTCGTAATTGCAGTGGCAGAATGTAAGCGCAGCCGTTTTTTAAAATTTTTGAATATTGCTATTATTTAATGTCCCTTGAACGAACAAAAATATATCAAAAATATTTTTCAGATTAAGAAAATATATATTTTTTTATTATTATTATAATTTTCAATTTTGTATATTTATCAATAAAAAATAGTGTAAACGTAGTTCAAAATATCCTTAATAAATATACTTCGCTGAATCCTCAAATATCAATTAAATAAAAGAAAAAACAGTTTCATTAATTTTTATTTTATTTAATATTTTTTTACCCAAGTTTCTTTCCGGCCTCTCTTGATCCATATATATCGCACTCATGCAGCGGAAACGGCAAAGTCTGAGAGGAATTGAGTTTTCCAAAAACAGACAAGTGGCACATACTTTTGAACATCTGTATCTGAATTATGTAGCTCAAGAAATACCTATAAAAAAAAAACAATACTATCAAATAATGACATTGTATAATAAAATCATAGTTTTTAATCACAGACCTAATATATGGCGTATTATCGGGTACATGAAATTTAGCCCCCGCGTCGAACAGTCCGGGCCTGTCTCTGTCGACCCCCGGGATGATACCCCTCAGCCTCTCGCTCATGGACCAGAATACCGAGTTGTAATCGTCGGGTTTGATTCGACCGCGAAATATGTCCCATCTAACAATAAGTCAAAATAAATATTACTTTAGAAGAGCCCTGAAGATGTCTCCATTGTAATAATGTGTGACGAAACGTTGGCCGATAATACGACCAAAACAACGCGACTTACACCCAGAAGCCAAGATCCTTATCAGGATTCACCGCGGAAGCCTCAAGACTTGTATAATATTAGTTTTGTTTATAATCTATAGACATCTATAGACACTTAACTGTAACAGCTTAATTTGATGACAAAATTTTGGGGGCTTCCAAAATATACGAAATTATTATCATAATTTTGAATCGATTGACCTTTTTTTTTTGATCACATAACTAAAAAAAAAAATAAAAGGTCTTGATATGAATCTTGGCTTCTGGGTTTAATTAAATTCGAGTTTTATGTGGGTATTGTATTTTATAAAATTGTACAAGAAACTGGCATCATTTATTTGTGATTGCAAATATAGTTTGTTTTTTATTCTGTTGATGTTTCTTCTCCAGTAATGAGCACGCAGTGATGGACACTTGCTAATGATAAGTACTACGACACAAAAGATATAAAAGAAAGAATCGTCAAATTTGAAACAATGTAAAGCAGTTGATATGATAATATAATAATTAATTTTTCGAGTTTATGTAAATGACCATATTTTTATTTAAAAGTATTTATTTTTAAGAGGTTTGGTCATTGGTTTATTTAAAAAAATATAAACATATTTCTTTAAAATATTATATTTCAGACGTTTCGACCATTGTTAGTCTTCATCAGTGTCTAAAAAATTATTATAAAATATATAGACATGTTTTACAATATTTGACATTATAAAAAGTTATCTTTAAAAAATGCAGTTACATATAAAACCAAATTTAAAACTAGATTATATATTTTTTAGTTGATTGAATAAGGACTGTTTAGATATTTAAGCTGAAAATAGTTTTAAATTTGGTTTTATATGTAACTGCATTTTTTAAAGATAACTTTTTATAATGTAAAATATTGTAAAACATGTCTATGTATTTTATAATAATTTTTTAGACACTGATGAAGACTAACAATGGTCGAAACGTCTGAAATATAATATTTTAAAGAAATATGTTTATATTTTTTTAAATAAACCAATGACCAAACCTCTTAAAAATAAATACTTTTAAAATATAATAATTAATAAATAAATTATACCAATAATTAGTTTAAATGTCCACCATTTTGACACCTATTGGCCTCATGTGATCAAATCACGCTGTAAGACAGTAAAATGTATATAGATTAATATTCAGAAATGGTAGTAATCAAATATCAACACATATTTCTAATTCAATACATTTAATTTAAAAAATAGCCATTACTGGGGTCATATTCATATCCAAGACTGGTGCCAGTACCTTATATATTATTATATTCTATCGAATACCTAAATTTATCGATGAGCAGAGCGTAGGGTATTTGAGGTAGGCGTTCTAGTGCGTGTCTGAGTAGAAGTAACACGCTGGAGGTATTCGTGGATTCTGAGTCGCTGAGAAGGCCCAAGCGTCTGAGGTGCATTGGGGACGACGCCCCAAGCCATACGGCGTCACCCACTGATTCTTGAAATGCTGAAGACGCACCGTCCTTTAAAAAAAATTACATTATATTGTCTTAAAAAATAATGCAATTAAATTTTAAAATCATTTTTTTTTTTTTTTGTATATTCACAAGTGGGGTATCAAAATACGCGTCTTGCTGAACTGTTTTCAAAAATATGTATCAACTAAAAAACTAAAAAAATATTTACTCGCGGAAAAATATTTTTACGTACCTATGTAACTTTCAAACTAATTGATGAAAAAATTTGTATTTTTTTAAGAGCATAGAAGGAATAATATTATGTGAGGTTCTAGAAAAAAAATAGTTTTTTTCATTGACGGATTCTTTGGTGAAACTTTTGTAAATTTTTAATAATGCAAATAATACCTGAAGCAAAGGCGGTAGGTTTTTGTAGGCCATGTAGTACTGTATGTGGCCCATCTCGTGGTGCATGACGTATAGATCGTACATGCTCCTCTCGGCGCACAGCATCATGCGGTAGTCGTCGCGAGCGAACATGTTGGCCGCGGTACCGTGACACGTTCCACCGTCACTGGACGAGTTGTCGAACCGCGAATGCGTCCAGAACTTGTCGCTCATCCGCGGTAAGCCTAGGGATATGTAGAAATCTTCCGCTTTCTCAACCTATATACATATTTAATATAGAGTTAACTGGGGTAAAAGTCAACCAAAATACAAATCTTTTAACGATACAAATTCATACTTTGTCTACTAGATGCGCGTATGAATAACCATTTTAAATACTTACGTCATTTGAACTGTACGATACAACACGGACTTTAAAAATCAAAGAAGTGTGTTTCATTTTTAACCTCTGATTTGGGAAAAAGTGAAACAGGCCTCTAATGGAAAATATTTCTAGAAAAATTAACTTTGGCAAGTTTGATTTATCTTCTTTGTGGCATATCAATGTGAAATTGTAACTTTAATTAATATCTGAGCTATACAGAAAGTTATGTGCAAAGAATTAACTAACAGACATTGACTAACAGGGTGTAGAAGGGGTGACACATCACTTATTAGACGATTCATATTTTCAGGTCGCTTTAACAAACATTTAATGATGATGTCAGTTTTTATAATTCTCCTATAAACAAATTAGTTTTTTAATTGCAAGTTTGTTTCACTTTTACCCCATTTTTTTCGTGTTTCATATTTACCTCACTCGACCCTATACAGAATGTTAAAAAAAATGTTGCGAATTTTTATTTTGTAGAAAATTTTTAAAGAATTGTTTCATATATTAATAACTAACCATGTCATGGACTGTCCAGTTTTTCTTTTGGATATTTCGATTCAAATCTAAATCTTCTTTAGTCAGTAAATACAGCAAGGAGCTCCAGTCTTGGGCCCACATATTCCCTGAAAAACAATCAAAATATACAAAAAACTTGTATTTAAAAATAAATATAATATTTTCTTTCTCGATTTAGTTTCACGGCCGTGATTCACGATTCGGGTTTCCATAATACAGTGGTCTTAAACATTCTGTGGTTTGTGGAGCCTTTCTAGATAATTTTTTTTTCTAAAAACCCAAAACGTTTTAAGAAATAAAAAAAATCAATTAAACTTATTTGTTAATTCATCAAATTGAATTTTTTGATAATAGGATAAGGGGGTCGCGACGGTCTTTGGGCGTTTGGTACACTTAAAGACAAATGTGTAAGCTATATTTTAAAACAAAAATCCCGGGGTTCCGCGGAACATAGTTAGAAGACAACTGATGAGTGTTTTGTTCGGATTATATTTTATATTTACTTTTGTGACCGAAATACATATTATGTTAATATAGATAGCGCAGTCAAAGTCTTTCTATGGATAAACGTAAATGATTGATTTTGAGATGCGTGCTGGTTTGAGGTCAGTTAGTTACATGTTCTGCCATTTTGTGTTATGGTGTTCGACCGCCCCATACAATTAACTTTAAAAATACCACATGAGGGACCATTCTCGACAGCAAATTACCTAGCAAGTGTGCCGGAATGGCGCTGTACAGGTGTGCTTGTTGTGTTGCCTCGTCTGATTGGTCTTTGTTGTTCAACAAAGCGTATCTGACCACAGCGTGCAGAGACCGGTAAAGTGGGAGAAGTTGTTTGTACATATCCATCACGCGTTGTTCTAAATCAGGTATCTCGAGCTCTTCGCGCCATGTTTCACCTATGTCGCTGTAACCTGGTTAAAAAAATAAATGATTTTTAAATATAATCACAATTTATTTTAAATCTGGTACTTATTATAAATAATTTGCTCCAGGCAAAAGCTATCTGACAGTTCTAATCAATAAAGGTGGTTTATATGAATTACCTTAAGTAGAAAGCAGTGGTGATATGTGTACATCATTTGCATGATTATACATTTATTACCACTGCTTTAAAATATCGAGCAGTTTGATACCTAGCAGATAGCGTTCGCTGGAAGCTAATTTACATTTGCACTCCAGCAAATTAGTTGCAATACCGGGCATAAGTACAATAATTTATTTTTTGTAGGACTGTATATATTAGGGTGTTTTTTTTAATTTTATTTTTTCGGTCTCATTGGCTACAAATTTTAGACCCATAAATCAAACCTGTGGACGGCGCAAATCGATTTGATTAACATGGCAAAAACTACTTTTTTACTTATACGTGAATATCTCATTGACAAATTTATTTATTTTAATTTCTTACAGCAGGATATCATAGAGAATTAAATTTTAGCTAGTGAATATGATTACACTGAGCGAGTTTACAAGCAGCTTGTAAAAAAGCTGGCTTGTAGCTTGTAAACTCGCTCAATGTAATCGACGCTTTATACATATGTATGTATAGAATTTGTATCAAAAACGGTTAAGAAAGTATGTGACAGACGAACTGACATACAGACACATCTCGGATATTATAGAGAATTTTCTCTAGAGCAAAAGTTAAGCTAACGATATCTGCGAGGTCTCAAAACATCATGAATTTGTTCAGGGTTTTAGAGGAGTGGTGATAAATGTATAATAATGTAATTTATGATGTACACTTATCACCAATGCTGATTTCTTTTAAGTCATTCATATAAACTATACTCAGTGGGCTGCCATTTATATTTAATACCTCGCAGATAGCTTATAAGCTAATTAGCTCAATTAATTAATTAATTAATTGCGTGACTGACCTGCCCTTATCGCTCCGACGTTGAGCAAGTCGACAAAGCGCGGGTAATACTTAAGTACCGATGAGCCGGCGGTGTCGTGCCAAGCGCGCCAAATCCACAGTCTTTGCGCGGGAGCGAGCTCGCGGCGCGCCATCAGCCGCTCCAGGTCCGGCTCGCCGCGCAAGCACGCGTCTGGCACACACACGCGCGCTGAACTGTACGCAACAGATAGGGCGCTCTGAAGATGCGTCAGTTCGCTAAGGGGAAATATGTTACATTTAATAAATTAATAAATGGGCGTGATTGTGTCCGGAGTTTACTACAACACTTCTAATTGCCCCCATGTTAAATTTCCTATGTCTTAATTAACTTGGAATACACTGTATATGCCAGTTCTTGAACTTTTCAAAATGTCAGTTTAGATTTATAATTATTATCAACTATACTATTTGTAGTATTTTTTGTTCTAGGTGTATTCGATGGGCTTAGGCCATAATAAGATAACTCATGCTTGTTTGCAAATTTTCAATTATAAATAAAAATAATATATTTATAAAAATGATTTTTTTTCTGAATAAAATACGATTCAAAGTTTTTATATACTTAAAGATGAAACTTATATATTTATTTCTTTTATTCCAACTTTTTAAAGGCAAGAAAATATTTATAAATATTTTACAGTCTACTAATTTCTTATAATAATTTTCGTTTATTCTGCGTAAAACAAAATTTAAATGAATATAATGTATATTTATTTAAACCAAAATAAAAACAAATTCATTGTTTAATATTTTTAACGTCACTATAATATATTGTGTATTTATTTAGACTATATAAGTTCAGAAAAAAAGACATTTTATTTATTTATTTTCAATATTGCAATTATAAAAAATAATAATAAATCGATACTTACTTTCTTATACTGCTTATACCTATTTATAAACTAAACTCCTGAAAAATAAATACTGAGGAAGTTTCATAATTGAAACGAGAAAAATAGTTTTTATTCAATTTTATTAGTTTTTTTGGTTTTATATACAAGACAAATAACATATACAGTTACAGATATATTAAAATTAGAAATGTTATAAACACTGGACGTGAAAAATGAAGTAATGAAATATGTACAAAATATAAGAGTACTTAGTAATACAGTTCCACACAAGTAACTCACAATTCACCAAGTTCCAGCGGCCATTTCACATTTAACTTCAGGAATCACGTTCAGAAAGAAATCAATCATTGATCTGTTATCAGCCAATTTCTGTTTCTTGAGATCCCGGAGTCTCTTCACGTTTTCTGCGGCCAACTTCCTCTTCTGAGCCGTCGTCGAGTCGCCGCTAATCTTGTATTCGCGTTTCATATTAGCGTGATACTTCACCTCCAGCTTCTGCTTGAACTTGGCGATGTAAACAGTCTCGTAGCGTTTGAATACTTGATTCAATACAGGAATGTCAAAGAACAGAGCGTAGCTCGCGTCGAGAGCCAGCTCAGCATTGCTCACTCTTTGTAACTGTTCTGAATCAATCGAACCGCGTCCGGAATCGCTTCCTTCGTTACTTGAAGATGTCAATCTGCGCACACATCTTTTGTAAAGGCGCGCACAATTTTTTAATTTTTGATCTTTGTCGGTATTTTTATTTTCATCGTCGCTTGAAAAATAATTTACAAGTTTTTTGTTGTATTGCGATATCAAATCACAAACTATTTTGCGTTCACTTTTGAAAAGGTCTCTGTACTTGATCAAGAAGTTTATAAAATCATTAGAAATTAAGACTTTCATGTGATCTTTTTTGATATCGATTTCTTTACGAATTGACAAGTCAAGAATATGCTCCTCCGTTTTGGTGGACACATACGATTCACTTTGCAAATTAAAACTGGCAACTTTCGTCTGATCTTTGACAGAAGATCTCGCGCCTTCAGTTTCTTGAGATTTCTTGCGAACTGTCAAGTCAAGAGGTTGGTCCATTTCGATTTTGATTTCTTCTGTAGATGTGTACGAATCAAACCGTTTTCTTTTATTCCTCTGCAGATGAGAACGGTTCAAAGGTACTGCATCACAACGCACAGACCGCTTGCGTTTATTTGTCTTGGCTTCTTGTACACGTGTTGACTTAACACCCTTCTGATTTATTTTGTTAATATCGGTATCATCTTTAGTATCGAATTTAAGATCACTGGACCATAACACTTCGATATCTTCATGGTTAACTTTGACATACACAAACTGAGAACCATCTTTATTAGCATTTACTTTTCTATCAGATGTAGATTGTATTAATTCTCGAACCATTATCGATTCTTCGTTATCAGCAGTTATATCTACCACAGTTCCCGTATTTTCTTCAAATTTGGTTGCTAAAGCGTTCAGAGTCGACTCTAAAAAATCGACTTTATCTTTTCTGACTTCAGCGCACGCAATTTTCGCCAATTCGATTTCGGATTCTGTTTTTGATTTTTCATCGACGATTAAATCGATGACTTTGATGTTAGATGTGATGGTCTCGTGTCCGTCTGTCTTGTACTTTGTAACTGGTACGGTCTCTTCAGTGAATACGTAGCCCCCTTTGAAATTCTTTCGCCTCACTAATTTTTCTTCCCCTTCACGAACGTCTTCGATGTAGATTTTTTTCAAATCGGCCATCACTGGCTTCACTAACTTTCGGAAATTCACTTCTTCCTTTTTGTACAGACCAAAACGGGTCAAGAACTCTATCTTTGCCATGATTTCAGGAATAAATCAATACAAATTTTAAATATCGAGTAGATGTTAACTTATTCGAAAATATATCAATAATGAATTTTAAAATATTTGAACTCTTTTTAAATCAGTTGTGTTTGAGCGAGATGCAATCTGATTGGCCGAGGGAGTGGGGGAAACAAGTGACTTAACCCTCTTGTCCTTCAAGGGCGGGGTTTAAGGGATGACTGTACATTAGAGTGAGATGACGATATACATCTAGTTTTCTTGAGATTATGTTATTAACTAATATGCAATTATTATGAATTTTAGAAATACATATCTTGTATTTTACTATTAAATCCTTTTTACTTAAAAGATTATGAAATTAGTCTTGGTTTCCAGGTGCAAGTCACACTTTAATGGTTTTCATTTTGACTGAGTCAAAAGCAAAAAAATGATTGATATAATATTTTTAAAAATATTAAAAAAATAAAATCGTACCCCTATTCTATTTCCATAACTCAAAAACGTCCGCAAGTCTGTTTTTCTATATGCTGGTGTCGCTAAAAAGACGTAACCCTGAAGAGTATATTATAATTATGATGATCTTACGTGTCTCTTATTTCCAAAAAAATATTTATTTCTATGCAGAAAATAAAAATAAAAAGAAATAAAAATAAAAAACGCTCGCAGGTGTTATAGCGTATTTGTGACGTCACGCCTATGTAAACACTCCTTGTCAATTATAATAAATCCTTGTTCCATCGCTAACATTTCTCGGTTTTAGTTTTGGTAACACAAAACTGAGCAAATTGATAATTTAAAACGACAAAATAATTTATAAACAGTGCAGATATTAATCAAACAAAAATGATGTTTACTTAGCCGTGACGTCATCCACTCTGACTGGTGTTTTATCTAACATGGCGGATTGCTGTATTTTGTGTTTTTATTTTAACAAAAATCATCTCGCTTTTAATATAAAAATAAATACATTTTTTGAATCTTTTTTAACCTATTTCATTATTTAAAATCATAATTTCAGTGTATACTAATACAAATATTATCTGTGGGAAGTCTTATTTACAAATAAATAACACTAATAATAATAAAGTACATACGTCTTTGTTTATTTAATAATAACATAAATATAACACATATAAAAAAATACAATACACGAAAAATGATATTTACTAAAACCAAAAGAAACTGTATATTTTGCTTTTGATCCAGCTTCCAATACTTGATAACGTCGAATTTTCTTTTTTTACCCTTTAAAAAAAACAGTATATATACAGATACCTATAATTACCTATAAAGTTTCATATTTACAGATTTTCAATTTAAAATAATTCTACACAAATATTATAGAATATCAAGAAGCCTGCCCCTTAAAAAATGGGACCCTTGTGTTAAAAATATTATAAAAAAAACATAATTTTTAAAAATAAATTGTTACATATAATATCCGCAACGAGATCGAGACAAAGAGTCTCGTCTTACAAAAATATATTTTTTTTTACAAATAAAAATGTTATACAAAAAAATCATACCCATCTTGTTCCAACAGTCTATGTTTTCTTTTATTGTCGATCCTCCGATTCTGCCCTGAATGGATTTTACCAACTTCCACATTCGGTTTAAATTTTTTTGCTTCACAATAACATTGCACATTTTTTTGCTCGTCGATTTTACGTTTTCTATACGAAATATTCGAAAACTCTTGTTCTTTGATTGTTTTTTCATAATTTATGCATAAATTATTTGTCATTGTGCCAAAATCTATTCGATTTGTTACAACTATATTTTTTTCTGGCTCGATAAAATTATTTGTATTTTCTGATTCGGAATTTGAGTGTAGTTTATGTTTTTGATTTAAACTTTTCAAAAATTCTTGAGGTTTAACTGTCATTGTACTCATATCAACTCGATTTGTTAGAAAACTTCTAGATTTTATATTTTTTTTAGTTAGAAAAGAACATCCAATCTTTTTTTCTGTATTTTCTGATTCAGAATTTGAGTCCAATATACGTTTTTGAGTCTTTGATATTTTTTCGGTCATTGTACTCTTATTTACTCGATTTATATTTTTTTCAACTCTTTTATTACTAGATACATTTTCCGATTCAGCGGAAATTGAGTCACTTAATTTATCAAAAATTAACAAACCACTTGAATTAATTTCCAGCGATTTGTTTAATTCGATTGAATTTTCGAAATGTGATGTATTTTCTATTTTTACAGTTGAGTTAGAATTGTTCGATTTTACTGTTTCGTTTATACAAAAACCTTCTAATTTTATAGATACGTTAGAATTCCTTATACTAGCTTTAGAACTAGATACTTGGGTACTTGAATCTTTTGATTTTACAAAACTTTTATTTTCTAACCTCATCAACACATTTGCATTTTTTATTATAGAATTATTAGAATAATTCCTATTTAATTTCATAGAAACTTGAACGCTAGAGTTTTTCAAATTTCCATTTTCTAATTCTAGCTTCATCACTGACGCCCCTTTATTTACAGATTTGTCACAATCGACTTTCTCTAGGTTTAAGCATTGCAATGAATTTTTCGTTAGAATATTATTTTTAGAATTTTTACGTTTCGCGATGTCAGTGGAATAATGAAATTTCAAAGTTGGGGTTTTTTTCTTTGAAACGCGTTTTGTTTCTCCGTAGAATATATTTTTGTAATCTACATTCCGACTTCGTAATCTGTAAGGCCGTGTCGACTTGGCAACAGCCAGTTTGGCTTCTGATTTTGAACGCAGGCCGAGGTATTTTAAAAATTCGGTTTTTGATAAGTCGCACATTTTGAAAATTTATTGAAGAAAGTACAAACAAAATCTAAAAAAAAAGTATTACCCATCAATACGGAATTTTACTGCATTTACTATACAGGGTGGGGCATATATTAAAAAAACAAATTAAAACCAAAAAATGTGTAATTGGTCTAATAAAACTTGGAGTATTATTTTAAAAATTTAAAAAACTGTTTTTATTTATTTAAGTAAAAACAAAAAAATACGAAATGTGTAATTTTTCAAGTTTCATTAGACCAAAATAAACATTTTTTTATATTTTGTACTTTTTCATTAAAGTTAAGTAAAAATAATCTTGAATGTTCAAAATCTCGAAATTATTTTTAAAGTTCAGGTTGTTTTTTTTTACCTAGGATAAGAATACTAAATAAAAACTATAGGTTCTTATTTAAAAAAAATTATGTTGACAATAATATTCACAACCAAAATTTTTTTGGTTTAAATATTTTTTTCAAATATGCTATGGTTCTGAGATAATAATCTGTAACACTTTAAATGCCACACCCTGTATGTATAAAACCACGTGGTTATTTGTATGAGTCATCCATTGAACACGTGTCCTTACAAACATTGTCGCCACGGTATATCAGTGGCGAGGCGTGAAATTTTAAAAAATGGAAGCATATTTTGTAAATCCAAAAAACTAGTTATGAAACACTTTAAGTTCAAGCTTTTACTTTTTTAAATAAACTCTTATATATTTATATAGTAACTAAATGATTCTATGTCTTATTTTCTTGTATTTTAGTCGATATTTGTATGAAGAGTTGAAGTTCACTGCAGGAAATTTCATTAAAAAATTTAGAATTTTTGATTTCGTTAAAAGTATGTTTATTGTATAGAAAATGACGTGAAAAGTTGTTTGTTTCAAACCGCAGGTCTGTATCTCAAACCGTTCTCGAGATATAGCCTCTCAAAGTTTTAGTTTTTTCAAATTTTTGGAGAAAAAAGGCCATAACTTTTGAACGTGTGGTCGGAATTGATTTTAGTTGACGGATTTAGAATCAGCGTGTCAAAATCTATATAATGACATATATAATACTTTAAAATCCGACAAAAAAATTTTGGTGAAAAATCGACATTTTTTTAAGGTATACCCCTTTGAATTTTTTCGATTTTTCGCGAAATTTTTTTTTCGAGTTTTAAGGTATTATACATGTCATTATATAGATTTTGACACGCTGATTCCAAATCCGTCAACTAAAATCAATTCCGACCACTCGTTCAAAAGTTATGGCCTTTTTTCTCCAAAAATTTGAAAAAACTAAAACTTTGAGAGGCTATATCTCGAGAACGGTTTGAGATACAGACCTGCGGTTTGAAACAAACAACTTTTCACGCCATTTTCTATACAATAAACATACTTTTAACGAAATCAAAAATTCGAAATTTTTTAGTGAAATTTCCTGCAGTGAACTTCAATTCTTCATACAAATATCGACTTAAATACAAGAAAATAAGACGTAGATGTATTATAGTTTTATAACTGAGCGTGTAAATTAATATTAAATGCTATTTTTGGTTTAAATGA
Organism: Sialis fuliginosa; assembly: GCA_961205875.1. Classification (NCBI taxonomy): domain Eukaryota; kingdom Metazoa; phylum Arthropoda; class Insecta; order Megaloptera; family Sialidae; genus Sialis; species Sialis fuliginosa. The sequence goes on along the minus strand of OY540818.1, from coordinate 20,171,418 downwards.
TTGAGTTGCGCATAAAGATAAATATTCTAATAATATATTTAAATTATTTATTAACTGAAAACACAGATTTGTATTAATTTACCCATAAAGTAAGGGAAGCACTGCTTGCATGGACGTTTCGCCACTTCGGTATATTATATGCCAAATATTCTTTAATACATTGATTTTATATTTTCATTTTTAGGTTATTTTGTGGTATTTACTGAACTTTAGATTTTTCAAAATTATAATTTTAATAAATTTTTTTGTATATGTTCTCGAACGAAACGCGTCCAGTACAGGGTTAAATACAACAGTATAATACATATATTGACAACAATGCAAATGTAAAAATAAAATGCATTATACTGTATTTATATAGGCTTATGATGACTAATTTTTGTAAAATGTTACATGCAAACTAATATCCTAAAATGCTGTTTTCTATTTGTTCAGTTAAAACAAAATAAACACAAATTAGGATTTGATAAATGCCTATTTGTTGACTTGTAAAATATTACTTTTGAAAACATATTATCTTATGGGTTATATTTCTAGACATCTTAATAAAATACTACATACCTACCTATTTAATTTATTTTTAAATTATAATTCGTATGAAATTGTTAGGAGTCAGGTTAGGTTAGTATTGAAGAAATTACAAGTATCATTATAAAGGTCTTAAATTTATTGAACATCAAAAATCATAAAAAAAAAATTTAGTAATATTTGAGGGTATATTATTAAATATATTAAAATTACCCCACCCCCCTCAATGATTTCTTTCTGTGTGCGTCACTGATTAATAAATGCATACATTATAAAATAAATAATCAAATCGAAGAAAAGTGACATTTCTTTCAATTCGATTTAAATTGTTTAATTAATTTACTATACGTACATTTAATGTTGTGTTTTATTTTAAAAATAAAACGTAAGGTCTTCTTTCGTTATCTTGATACATAAAAGATTTTCCAACAACAAATTTCGATAACAAGAAGTAATAAATATAATTTAGATTTTTTTCCAGTTGTCTCACATTTGAATTTGAAAACAATAAATTTTTTCCGTTACCATGATTATTATAATTTTAAAAACTATATTAAGATTTTAAACAGGATTAGTTGAAAGTAAAGGTCGTATAAAATACCTATGCTATTTTGTCAGTTTTTTTTTACATTGACTGGAACTTCTAACTGTTTTTATATATATATATATTATTTATTTTATAAATTGGTTTTAGTCATAATTAAAAAAAACATTTCTATCCAAAATTAAACTAAAAAAATGTTTAAATAATCCTGATTTTTTGCTTCAGAAACCAATACTCAATATCTTTAAAATAAAATATGTATAAGGTAAAGGCACCAGTTATGGCCGCTATAAGAGCAATTTTTTTTAATAATGGGCTTGTTTTTTGTAATTCTCATGAACTCATGTTACTAATAAAACAAGTAACTCTTTATTTAATCAATTTAATTACCAAAGTCACCAAATATAGTTTGTTCTTTTAAATTATAGTTTTTAATTTTGTTTGTAATCAAATATCAACACATATTTCTAATTCAGTACATTTAATTAAAAATTTGCCATTACTGGGGTCATATTCATATCCAAGACTGGTGCCACTACCTTATCTAAAATTCATAATAATTGCATATTAGTTATTAACATAATCTCAAGAAAACTTGAGATTATAGATATATATCGTCATCTCACTCTAACGTACAGTCATCCCTTAAACCCCGCCCTTGAAGGACGAAAGGGTTAAGTCACTTGTTTCCCCCACTCCCTCGGCCAATCAGATTGCATCTGCATCTTGCGTCTCTCTCGAACACAACTGTCTTAATTTTTTTTCAAATATAAGAAAATCATTATCGATTTGTTTGCGAATAAGTCAACATCTACTGAATATTTAATATTTGTTTATTGTTACGTTCTGAAATCATGGAGGATACCTCGGCAAAGTCAAAGTTCTTGGAGTACTTCAATCTTTTCACCAAAGAAGACATTGCGTTAAAAGAAGAAAAAAAAACCATGTATCGATTAAGAAGTCGAAGAATCAACTATGAAGATCTACAAAATGGAAAAGGAAAAGTTGCAAGCAGAAAAAGTCTTCCGGCAAAATCCGAAAATAAAGTAAAAGTCGCAAGAAGCAGGTCGTTGAATTTGAAAAATAGCAAAAAAAACGAAGAACCGAAACCTTCAACATCTTCTGATTGCAAATTTATCGATTCAACCGTCGCAGTTAAAAGTGAAAAGTTAACTAAAGTTGAAAAAGCTATTAAAACGCAAAGTACCGATATAAAAGTCAGTTCAAAATTAGACGTAGTTAGCGTCAGTGAAATTATAAAAACAGTTAAACCGCAAATTAAAGAAGATGCAGAACAAAGTACAAATACTGCTAAAGTCAATGCAGTTGTACAAGAAGCCAAGACAAATAAACGTAAGCGGTCTGTGCGTTGTGATGCAGTGCCTTTGAACCGATCTCATCTGCAGAGAAATAAAAGAAAACGGTTTGATTCGTATACATCTACAGAAGAAATCGAAATGGACCAACCTCTTGACTTGACAGTTCGCAAGAAATCTCAAGAAATTGAAGGCGCGAGATCTTCTGTCAAAGATCAGACGAAAGTTGCCAGTTTTAATTTGCAAAGTGAATCGTATGTGTCCACCAAAACGGAGGAGCATATTCTTGACTTGTCAATTCGTAAAGAAATCGATATCAAAAAAGATCACATGAAAGTCTTAATTTCTAATGATTTTATAAACTTCTTGATCAAGTACAGAGACCTTTTCAAAAGTGAACGCAAAATAGTTTGTGAAATGATATCGCAATACAACAAAAAACTTGTAAATTATTTTTCAAGCGACGATGAAAAAAATACCGACAAGGATAAAAATTTAAAAAATTGTGCGCGCCTTTACAAAAGATGTGTGCGCAGATTGACATCTTCAAGTAACGAAGGAAGCGATTCTGGACGCGGTTCGATTGATTCAGAACAGTTACAAAGAGTGAGCAATGCTGAGCTGGCTCTCGACGCGAGCTACGCTCTGTTCTTTGACATTCCTGTATTGAATCAAGTATTCAAACGCTACGAGACTGTTTACATCGCCAAGTTCAAGCAGAAGCTGGAGGTGAAGTATCACGCTAATATGAAACGCGAATACAAGATTAGCGGCGACTCGACGACGGCTCAGAAGAGGAAGTTGGCCGCAGAAAACGTGAAGAGACTCCGGGATCTCAAGAAACAGAAATTGGCTGATAACAGATCAATGATTGATTTCTTTCTGAACGTGATTCCTGAAGTTAAATGTGAAATGGCCGCTGGAACTTGGTGAATAGTGAGTTACTTGTGTGGAACTGTATTACTAAGTACTCTTATATTTTGTACATATTTCATTACTTCATTTTTCACGTCCAGTGTTTATAACATTTCTAATTTTAATATATCTGTAACTGTATATGTTATTTGTCTTGTATATAAAACCAAAAAAACTAATAAAATTGAATGAAAACTATTTTTCTTGTTTCAATTATGAAACTTCCTCAGTATTTATTTTTCAGGAGTTTAGTTTATAAATAGGTATAAGCAGTATAAGAAAGTAAGTATCGATTTATTATTATTTTTTATAATTGCAATATTGAAAATAAATAAATAAAATGTATTTTTTTCTGAACTTATATAGTCTAAATAAATATGCAATATATTCATTTAAATTTTATTTTACGCAGAATAAACGAAAATTATTATAAGAAATTAGTAGACTGTAAAATATTTATAAATATTTTCTTGCCTTTAAAAAGTTGGAACAAAAGAAATAAATATATAAGTTTCATCTTTTTTTTTTCATTCTTTGATCAAATATAAGAGACTGTCATTAACTATGATCATAGAAATATTATGAAGGTAAATATTATAAAAGTTGACTTATTACACTGTCATATTTCTTTGATCAAAGAAATTTTATCATATTTCTTTGATAGTGTAATTAGCCGCCTTAGGCCATAGGAAATTTAACATGGGGGCAATTAGAAGTGTTGTAAAATAGTAATTAGTATTTTGTTTTCAAATTTATATCTGCTAAAAAATATTATTATAATTTTATCTAGGATGCTTACTTTAATTTCTTTAATGTATTTTATTGTTGAAAACAAAATACTGTTGTTTAATTTAAAATTTATCAATTAGTTTCGAGGCGGCATTTCAAAATGCACCAATCACACATCGTTAAATTTGACCAAAGGTTACAACACTTCTAATTGTCCCCATGTTAAATTTCCTATGGCCTAAGGCGGCTAATTACACTATCAAAGAAATATGATAAAATTTCTTTGATCAAAGAAATATGACAGTGTAATAAGTCAACTTTTATAATATTTACCTTCATAATATTTCTATGATCATAGTTAATGACAGTCTCTTATATTTGATCAAAGTTTTTTGACGTAAAAAACTAAATGGCGACTACCAAGTTATCACTGACAGTTACAGTTACATTTATTAATATATGAATATCAACAAAATCCAGTATTATATGATAATCTTCTTATTGATTATAAAAACCACAATACACGGTTGTCAATTCAAACCTCGATCGCGTCAATTGACGAACATCCACGCACTAATAATCAAAATGCACCAAAAAAGATGAAAATATCCCTAGATAATATTGAGAAAATATTATCAAATATTTTATGTAGTGTAATAGAACAAAATCTCGTATTTTATCAAAGAAATATGATCAAATCTTTGTCAAAGATCTTTGACATATTTATTTGATAGTGTAATAGCCGCCTAAAGAATACATTTTCAATGTTATTTAAATGGGAAACGGTACCCCCTTTCCGACACCTCTCAAAATTGAACTACAGGGTAATCCTTTGGCATGCAAAGATTTATTTTAGGTCATAAACTACAACTTATTTCGTAATGAAAGCGAAGTAAAAAAACATTGTTTTTTTACACAACCTAAATTACTCACCTTAACTCCGGGTTTGTAAAGTTAGGGCCGCGACACAGCAGATAGAAACCGCGTGTCTGCACGACACCCGGTACGCGCGTGCGTTCCCACGTGTCATTCCACGTGTTGCATACCCGCTCGTGCCAGCGTCTCCGTTGCGCCGCCAGTGAGGTCGCGGTTTTCATCACGTCCTCCTCGTGGCCGTCGCGCGGCGGTTCGCCGACGTTTTGCCGCCATGCTAGGTCCGCGGAAACCGCGCTCAAAGCCCGGTATTCTGAGTTGACTTTGATGTACCACTCGTTGAATACCTCGATCAGGGGGTTGAGGTTTGAAACTGTGGAGAAAATGTAATTAATATTTTGTAATGAAAAATCTAATTGTATATTTTGCCGTAAGTAAATTTTATCATCACTATGTTTTACGCCTTAACTATTGAAGATACAGTTTTATGATAACAAATTTACTATATATATCGACCCTAAAGAATTTCAGGAAAATATTTTCAATCCCCTAAAAGGGGTAGTTTGAGGGGTACATGCCTGTTTCTCAGCAAAATCAAATGGAACGGTATATCCAAAAGTAGATCATTTCAAAGATCATAAAAAAGTAAGAAACTTTTGTAGAAAATTTTTTTTCATACATTCAATTTGTTCCCAAATTTTAGGGTTTCAGTAAAAGTGCTCTAGTTATATATTATTTTTAAATTTTTCTTTGAAAGTAGAAATAACGAACTTTTTAATGATGTATGATTATTTGAAATTTGGATAATTTAAAGTGTCATACGCGACATATCAAAAATGCAAAACTTCAATAGGGGATATTTCAAAAATTTAAAATGGAATGACGTATCAATTAGTACTTTATCTTAAAAAATATATTTAAATTAACAACTTTTGTTAAGAAAATTTTAAATTTTATAAAAAAAAAAAACGTTATAATTTTAAACTCGAGAACCACTTATCAAATTTACGTGGTTTCTTTTTTAATTCATAGGTACGTACTCTGGCCAGATTATAGGCTATATTTTGTTACGTTAGGTAACATAACAACTAAGCAGTAACGATAATAGTAAATCAAGTCGGAAACAAGTTTACCGTCGGCGCCGCGCTGTTTTGCAATACGCTGCCTAAACCGTTCAATATTGAACAAAAAAATATATTAAAAAATTGTGTAGAATCAAAAGATTTTAAATAAAATCCGCGACACCATAAATCTAACTTTTATATTTAAGCCACAAGGACTGCTTTTACGTTACAAAGAAAATTAAAAATATTTGGGTTCTGTTTACGTGGACTTACGACCTGCAAAACATTAATCCTTATCGAAATAAATGATTCTTCTCTAGAAATATGTATTAAATGTCGAGTAAAATTGTTAATAACTTAAATCGATATTCTATGAATTTCAATTTTAAAAATACCTATTGCGTACCGTTATTTTAAGACGAAAGTAAAAGTGGTTAAAAGGGATTAACTTCACAGATAATTGTGACCTACTGAAGCCGATTTACACCAGGCTTTATTTCGTTCTCTGTCTTCATAATAACACCAATAAACATTTCAGTATAATAAGGTGTTTATGGTAACAAATATGTAAACTAATTTATTATTTATATGTACATATACTAACGAAGCTCTTTAATTAATTTGTAGTATATTGTACTCTTGTTTGCACCATGTTTTTGTGTTGGCAAAGCATAAAAATATAACCACAAAACAGTGCAATTTAATATTTTTTTCAAAAAAGATGGGATTAAATTTTTCGCATGCTAATTCACTGATAATTTTTATTCCTGCCATCGCAGATATAGGGTTAACTACCAATTCGATGCTCCCTGTTAACCATTTTGTAAAAACTGTAAAACTACCCTTACCAATTAAATTTTAATATTTTAAATTTAAGTTTTCGAATTCAATTTGTTCAATTCTATAAAAATAGAAATAATCAAGTTTTAATGGTCGTAATTCAGGAAAACATTTTAAATTAATAATTAAACTGTTATGTATTGATAGTTTTTTAATAGTTTATCTATATTATTAATCATAATCAAAAACTAATAAACATTCTGTTTTATTGGGTAAATATTTATTTATTGATTATATTACCTACACTGAAAGTAAATATAATTATAATTATTATCATTATTAGATGCATACGTGATACCAAAACTATATGTATTTAATATTCGCTTTAATAAAACACAAATTAGTTAAATACAGTAAGTGATCAGGGCCGTAACTACCCCCCCCCCCCCCCGCGGCAGTGTAAAACTTTTATTTTTATTTGGTTCTTGAAAATGTGAAACAAATCATTCATGAAAATAAAGTTAATAAGAAAAATTACATAAAAAAACTTGAGATTGTCGACTAAAAAAAAAGGTCTTCAATTTTTCATTTTTTGGGGGCCCCTCAGTCTCTTCTTGCCCCAAAGCCCTCGAGCTTGTAGTTACGGCCCTGTAAGTGATGATCATTTTGTTTAATAGAAAATCAACCACTTAACATAGTGAAAGTCCCATCAAAATCTGTTTAGTATTTTTCGTGTCAATTATAAAAAATTGATTAAAAATAAATAAATTCTTTACAATGAATACAGACAGATCCTGCAAAATTATTTTCTAAATAAACTACACACTTTTTTCAATCCCCCTCTAAAACACATAAGGTACTGGTACCAGTCTTGGCTATGACCCCAGTAATGGCTATTCTTAAATTAAATGTACTGAATTAGAAATATTTATTGATATTTGATTACTACCATTTCTGAATATTAATCTATATACATTTAACTGTCTTACAGCGTGATTTGATGACATGAGGCCAATAGGTGTCAAAATGGTGGACATTTAAACTAATTATTAGTATAATTTATTTATTAATTATTATATTATCATAGCAATTGCTTTATATTGTTTCAAATTTGACGATTCTTTTGTGTCGTAGTACTTATCATTATAGCAAGTGTCCATCACTGCGTGCTCATTACTGGTTTTACTTTATCCATTACTGGTGAAAAAACATAAACTATAATTTAAAAAAACAAACTATATTTGGTGACTTTGGTAATTAAATTGATTAAATAAAGAGTTACTTGTTTTATTAGTAACATGAATAATAAATAACCTTGCTCTTATAGCGGCCATAACTATAGTGCTAATGTGTCTTAAACTTACCTCTATTAGCCCATGTATGATTACAACAAAAAATCAAAAACAAATCAAACGTAAAAAAATATTTAACACGCACTCGCATTTCAAATCTAATAAAAAACTTTGATATTTTCTAGTTCGCGGTCGACCATATCGCGTCTAATTCGTTGCAACAATCGAACTGGATGAAAAATGTATGATTTTCTTTTATACGATTGACAGACAAAGACGGGAAGATTTCCACTGCACCGTGTTAATTGCGTGTGCGTGTGATAGAGACAATACGCGTGCCGTGGACCAGTGGTCCTAAACCGGAAGTCGCCGTCAATTATCTACACACGCAATATGTAAGTCAAATTTGAAATTAAAATCTAAATTGTAATTTTATTTTTTACTAGCGCATTGGATCCGGTGTTACCCGGATTAATATCCGCAAAATCATAGCGACCTGAAATATTCTACATGCCCACCCAACACACGAATTGTTTTTTTTCCGAATTCGTGAAATTTACACAAAATACCCACAAATTATATTCCTATACATTAGTGAAAACCGGAATAAAATCCGTTCAGTAGTTAAAAGTAGTCAAGCCCCCATTTTAGTTAATTGTTTCTTGATTAATTTTTAGAAAAAATAAAACAAACTTTTTTTTGAATTTCAGTTTTATATGAATAAATGTTGTACGCCACTGGTTTAGTTAAATGTTTATCTCCCTGACCGACAACTGAAAGAAAATATCGCTTTGTTTCTTTAAGGTTTCCACGAATAAGAAAAGTTTTGTATAGGTTTTGTTGATATCTAGAAAATGTCATTATTGTCTTCGACTGAGGTCGAATCTTTGAAACGAATCCACAGAACTGCACTTTTCTTAGAAATTCTATTAAGACATAAGATTACCTACTCAAATCTTTTAGTTTAGTTTGGCTTCTGAAAATGCACTATTTTTCATTTCAGACGAGGGTAAGGTGTCTCGTTTCAAAAATTAAATCCTCCATATATATAGAACATAGTTTCTAGAAATGTGTTGTATTAAAAATAAAATAAAATTTATGAGGGAGGGGGGGGAGGGTAAAGTAAGGCTTCACACGAGACGAGGTTAAGGTGTCTCGTTTTAAAAATTAAATACTCCATATATAAAATATAGTTTCTAGAAACGCAAAAGCACGTGTTATACTAAAAAGTAAAATATAATTTATGAGAGGGGAGGGGAGGGTAAAGTAAGGCTTCACACGAGACAAGACGAGGCATATGTATCTCGTCTCGTCAGGATTGAAGCCGGTTTCGTCTCGTTTATTATTATTTAGGTATTGTTAGTTTCACTATTTGATTTTTTTTAGTTCCATACAAACGTTTTAATTCAAAATATTATTAGAAATATTCTTAAGTGAATTAATTATTAAAATTTAAATTATAGAAAATAGAAATAAAAAAAAATGCTAAATGTTCGAAAAATATTAATTATTTTTAATTTTTTGTTCTTGTGCGATCCATACATAGAATTAATTTTACGTATAAACTTTTACATAGATAAAAAATAAATCCCAATTTCCTAATTAAAACATTTTGGTACAAAATAATGGGGCTGGAAGTAAAGTAATCCTCTTAAATACAATCATTATTATTATACCTTCATCTTCAAACAAATGTACCCCCCCACACCCCCCCTTCCCGGCGAAGGTAGATAAGTATACGTACATATTGGAGAGGCTAATTAATTGTTTTTAAATATTTTAAAGAACAAATTGAAATATTATAATATTTTACCTATAGATCATATATATATACCTATTATATATTTTGCTGTTTATATATAATACATTTTTATAATAATATTAAGAAGGAAATTGTAGTTTAAAAGTAAGATTATTTAAATATTTTTCATAGAATAAGTATCAGAAATTTAAATAGGTTTATACTTACCTACTTACTTACTTATTTTCTTTACTATAGCTACAGTAAATAGAGTATAGTAAACCTTTAGTAGTTTGAACAAAATTAAAAACAAATATCGGCTAACCAAAATTCTTCTTATGAATGTACTTAAAGTTGTTATTTTAATTCTAATTGAATTGGTGACAGGAAGTACATATATGTACATATTATTATGTATTATTACACATGTCCAAAATCTCTTACGAGAAAATTATTATAAAATGATATATTTAATTAACAAACCAAACGCCAAATTACTTTTTTCCAATAAAAATAATTGTAACAAAATCACAAATGAATTTTATAAGGTACTGGCACCAGTTATGGCCGCTAGAAGAGCAAGGTTTACTGTTTTTTTTCTTCTAATTCTCATGAACTCATGTTACTAATAAAACAAGTAACTCTTTATTTAATCAATTTAATTACCAAAGTCCGCAAATATAGTTTGTTTTTTAAATTACAGCCTTTTATTTTGTTCATGTTTTTTCTCCAGTAATGGATAAAGTAAAACCAGTAATGAGCACGTAGTTATGGACACTTGCTAATGATAAGTACTACGACACAAAAGATATAAAAGAAAGAATCGTCAAATTTGAAACAATGTAAAGCAGTTGTTGTGATAATATAATAGTTAATAAATAAATTATACTAATAATTAGTTTAGATGTCCACCATTTTGACACCTATTGGCCGATTGTCATCAAATCACGCTATAAGACAGTTAAATGTGTATAGATTAATATTCAGTAATGGCAGTAATCAAATATCAATAAATATTTCTAATTCAGTACATTTAATTAAAAATTTGCCATTACTGGAGTCATATCTAAGACAAAACAAGCTTTGTATGAGTTATTAGTGCATAACAGAGTCCAGTGTAGATCAATGATGTCTAAAAAATCAAGAGGGGGGGCGTCCCTCCTTCCTCCACTATCCAGAATCATAAAAAAAAATTAAAATTTTGTCTCTTAGGTAATTTAATGTTTTAATCGGTCCGAGAGGGTAGTAAAATAATCAATGGGGTTTGGGGGTGGGAGGGGGTGAGTATATCGACAACAACACAACATAACGATTACGGCCGCGCGGTGATAGAGTGCTAATATTGACACAGTGACTGCCGTGTGTAATTGGCACTTGACAGCCGTATCGGTTTCCGCTCGGTCGGTCTCCCTCACACCGTTGGGTGGGCACAATGGGTGGTGTCTTGTAGGTAAAGAATTTTACAAATTAAAGAAATTATTTAAAAAATATATATATACCCCCCCCCCTCTTCCATAAAAACAGGATTTAATAGCAACTTGTCGTTCAAAGACTGTATAAAAATAAAAATAATATAAATCTAAATCTCGACTCCGCGGGGGGTTGGGGGGGGGGGGTTAGATAGCTCGCGGGGTGGATTTATTTTCTTCTTGTAATGAACACTCGGACAGATGCAGAGGCGGCTTGATCCTTACGCGCAAGGATAAACGACAAATGAAGACAAATTAGTTCAAATCAACATGAATGCTTCGACGTGTTTACGCCGACGGGGTCTAAACCAGTGCATGTAAAAATGTGATTCTTAGAGAGTTGAAAGGTTCGATTAATCAGGAAAGTTATTTAAAATCGACTTATTTTATTCAGGCGTCATTAAATTAAAAATAATTAAAACAAAGTGAAAAAAAAATACAGTGATGTAAAGGGCTATAATTTTTAGAGGACCCTTCGAAATGATTTAAAATTTCAGCACGTAAAACTAGATTATATCCCGATCATTTTAAGATACTTCTGAAATTCGTGTGATGTATAGTTCCGGAGTTCTATGTCGCCAAACACGAAACGTTTTATTTTCTCGCATTTTATTTCACTTGTCGATTCGTTTGAAAATCACTGCCAACAAAAGAACGATTTCTTCTTATTATTCTCCTCTCAGAAGTGCTATTCTTATCTCGATTCCGATTTTTCATAATTTACTTTGTAATACCTGTGAAGAGCAACAAGTGTTTTTGATTCGATCTAAATATAATATGTTGTGCAATTATTTTGTAAGAAGGCTGTGGGTTCTTATTTCGATATCATTTTTTATTGTTTTGACAGATTACGTTTTGACTTTTTATTATTTTTTATTTAATATATTTGATTACTTGTAAAATATGTAAACCATCAGTTACAAATGCTGTCAAGCTCTATATTGTGGTGAGTGTTTTTTTTTAATCGTTTTTAATTATTTTAAAGATTTGTTTTATTTTTTATTAATATCATATTACATTATTGTCCTGTAAGAAAATGTCATTTCTGAAGTAGTTTATGTCAGATTTTTATGCTCAGATGTTTTATTATAATACTGCATTAATTAGCAAATATATATTATTTATTTTACAGGAGAAAAAAAATTATAAATTGATTTAATTTTTTACTTGTCAGTTATGCAATATTTAATTAAAGTAATACAGATTTAATTATTCAATTAGAAGCTTCCGTCATTGGGTATTGTCTAAAAATATTTTATAGTCGAAATTAAAAAATATTAATGTGCTTAAAATTTTATGAAGAATTTTATTTTTAGATTGTGCATTCAATATTGACAAACAAAATGAGTTTATGTTATTTTAAATTCCAGACTGTTGTCTTCTGTTTATTATTAAATTGTTAAAGGCAAAGTTTTTCAATTTTCTTGCATTAGTCGACAGTAATTTCGTTGTCGATTGCTAAAAATATTGAAATATCTCAAAATTTTAATATGTGTGCCTAAAACCATATTAAAAAAATACAGCTCATGTTTTCGTTTGAAATAATACAGGTCTATATAGTGGTGTAACTATACCCCCCCTCCCACCTTCAAATATATTGATTAAAAAAATGTTTTACATATGTTTTTATCGATGATTTTTTAATTGTTATTTGTTTCGTATCTTGTATTTTGAGTTAATAACTTATAGAGATGACCGCGCAAGCCTCACACATTGCAATGCATTTTTCAGTGTTCTTTTACTAACGGTACTTTTGGATGAGCGCACTCAAGTGTGCGGCAACCACTCGCCGAAGGGTAGAAAGATCAACGACAGCCAGAAGAAGAGGACTGCGAAACAAAAGAACTTCATGAAGAGCGAGCAGTCTCCGGCGCACCACAACAACCCCGTGCTCGTCGACAACGTCAAGCAGGTGAAAACGAACCGGAGGAATCAGAGGGACCTGTACTCCAGCATCCCGGAGTCCCGGTACCCGGCGGCGTCCGACGCCGCGAGCTTCATCGAGGTACCGCAGTTCTCCGGGTTCGAGTCCGAGAACCACGTGAACTTCATACCGTCGGAGAGGCAATCGTCTTCGAGTAACAACGACGTCAACAACTATCCCGATTGGCTGAACGCGATTCTGCTGCAGAACCAGCTCCTGCCGGGGAGGTCTCAGATAACCGACACGTCGCCGGAGTTTATCCCGTCCGCGTCGTTCGGGATACGAGACGTGGCCGTGGAAAACAGCCCGCAGCCGATATTTCAGAGTCCGGTTATCGCCGGCAGCGCAAATAACAGTGGCCAGCAGCCGGTAGTTCAGAATCCCGCAGCTAATGCTAATAACACTGCGCGCGTTCTCGTACCTGTCGATAACGCGCAGCCGGTAGTTCAGAATCCCGCGGCCGTGGCTGCAAGTAGTGCTAATAATACTGTACGCGTTGCTGGCCAGCCGGCCGCCGTCCAACCGCTATACGCTCGTAACAACGCGAGCTACGTGGCGGCGTTTGAAACAACACCTGCCGCGCCGGTCATCAGTAATAACAATAACAATAATGCGACCGGCGCATCTTTCTATTATCCGTTAGGTATGCTAGGTCAGAGGGTTGCCAGAGATGAACAAAGTCAAAACGAAGATATTGACGATGATGAAGGTGCGCAGGCAAGCAACGAAGACGATGGTCCAGTTTACGATGCCGGTGAAAAAACAGCGGCGAATCGTAAGAAGTATTCTTTGAACGGATCCTGCGAGTATCCGTTTAACTCGAGGACTTTCCTCGAGAACGCGTCGAGAAATAACGAAGTGAGAAAGAGTTTTGATTCGTTCGACATCCCCCAAAGAGATAACGCCCTGTTCAGTAACTTTTCGAGCGAAAAGCAAGCCGCCGACGTGGACTATTCGTACGATAAGAAAGGTATCCAGAAGTTCAATAACTACGGCGAGCTGATATCGCATTTGAAGAACGACTGGATCCCGCCGTCCGATATACTCTCGATGCAGGGGTATCTCGAGAAGAGGCTGACCAGGAGCGTCAACGGATACCCGAACCGTTTCTGCGGCGATGTGGACTTCAGCACGGCGAAGAACGCGACCGCCACCGATGGGAAGTCGCTGTCGAAGCTCGAAAGGAAAATAGATATTTTCAATAGGAACCTGAAGCTGTATCAGAAGCTGTACGATAAAATGTTCGATCCGAATGAAACGTTGGATTTGTCGAGTAGAAAATTAACGAAAGATTTGTTGGTTGATCTTATAAAGGACAAGAACGAAATTGAGGGACTTATTAACTCGAGTTTGAAGCAGGAATTCAACGGGAAGACTGTATTTGATAACGTGTCGCCGAATTCTCGGCCTGTGATAACTCCTGAAGAATTAGCCTTGCCGTCGAATATCAAAGACGATACTTTTGATAACTATCGAGAGATGAAGAAGAAAAGCAAGCAGTCGCCGACCAGAGAAAAACTAGAAAACTATGATGAGTATGACAATAAACACTATACAAATTACAAAAAGAATAGTAACGAAGCGGCAATGGATACTGGTGAAATGAAGAATAAATACAATGTTTACAAAGACGGTGCTGCGAGTGATCAGAACACGTACATGGGTAATTCGGACGTGCCGAAAAACGATGACATGTTATTTAACAAAGCGGTCATGGGGGCTTCCCAAGCGCCAAACTTTTACAACAACAATCGGTTTGTCCAGAATCAGAATTTGCTGCTGCATCTGACGAAGTATCTCGAAGCGATCGACGAGCTCGAGCAGTACCTGAACGTGCTGAAGTCGTCGAAGGAGAGCAACAAGCGGGCCGCGACTACAATTGCGGACGCGTTTGACAACCTGCCGAAGAATATATTCAAGAGGAACGCGTTCGGGGGGAGGGATCGCAGGGGGAAGATACGTAAGAAACGCGAAAACAATTTTTTAGATTAATGTTACCAAAATCCTTTGTTGTAAAACCAGAAGAGTTGAACAGTAATTTTCAGTGGGACGCGGCGAATAACAACGGGTTGTTGAATTCGAATAACTCGTACGGCGATTATTATAATACGCTTCTGATGAAGCTACAGAGTAACGCGCGTGATAAATTTCAAAGTGTTTACGATGGCGGTGTTAAAAACGAATCGACGTACGATTTAATCACCTATTTGAAGAGCAGGAACATGCCACTCGTTTATGGAACGTTGAACAACTCTGCAAGTAATCTGTATTCTTACAATACCAGTCAGTTGTTCAATCCGGCCGAGGTGAAGAATTATTCGTATAGTTATCTTCCGAACGTAGACTTGCATCCGAATAATTTCTATCAGAGTAATTTTACACATACTACTGAAAAACCTAATTCAAACTTCATGAATACGTACCCGGATAGTAATAAAATGGCGTATCGGAATGATACAAGCAAGAATGCAGTAGTCGGTATGAATAATGGAACAGGAGTGGATGGTGCGTATGATTATAACAGAAATTTACACCAGGGTAATTCAAACCATGCAGTGTATCAAACATACGATTCGAAAACAGCGAACAATCTGTTAGATACGTATTCTAATTTGAACAAAAACAACTTGACAAGTCAGGGAAATAATAATTTTGTATCGACGACCACGACGACTCTGCACCCCCAAAATAAGCACAACGAATTAGATTGGTACGAAAAGAATTTAACGAAATATAATTACAATACTAATTTTGTTAACTTGACCAATTCTAAAGCGAAATCGTCCACAATTGGGCAGTTGGAAACGAGCACACGATCTTTGGTAGAAGAGTTGCTGAACGTAGACAACGATAATAACCTCCAGACGGGTGTGAATTTAAGCGACACTTCGGATGGAGGTGTTTTGAAAAAAGTTCACGTTCCGTTTTTTTCGGTTGCTGGTGGAAGTAAGCTATCGAATTTGGATGAGGTTCAGAACGAGAATGCAAGTAAACATGAAGGTGATAAAATATACGAGATCTCTAGGCCCCCTGTGTTTATTTATTACAACAATATACCGTTTGGGTATAATAATAATATGACAAATGTGAAACCGGGGAAGCATCTTGTAAATGATAGGAAATCTGATAAGAAACATTATGATAAAAAATTAGATGAAAACGATGACGATTTTCCGGTGAATAAGTTTTTGAATAAACTTATCAATGAGGTGGTGTCTAATACGTTAAAAGAAAAAGAAATTGTCGGTCCTAAAAGGGACTTATCTGAATATTACGACGGTGTTGATAATCTTGCGGTAAATGTGGTTAATAATACTGATAGTACGATCAGTGGTTTGAATAACACAGATATTGATAGTGTTGGAGAGCCTGGGCAGACGGTTCCGATTGAACTGAGGACAGCCGAAGATAATGAACTGTTGAGGAAACTTCATAGAAATAGAACCGAAGAGGCCATAAAGAAAATGATTGATAGTATTGAAAAGTCTAACGATAAGTCGAAAGAAATGATGGAGAATACGGCAATGGCTGAAATGGTGCATGCGTTGAAAGCTAACATGAGCCACGGGGGGGCTGTTGGTAAGGATTATGATGCTGAATCGAAATTTATTGTGGAGAAGGTTTACGAAGTGCATAATTTAACTGGCGAGGATGGAAATGGGACTGAGTTTACAACGGAAAGTGGTAGAGTGTTGAATTCAGATGTGACGAAAGAAAATGGAAATTTGATTAAGCCAGAAGGTAAAAATGTTACTGCTGAGAATGTAACAGTGGAAAATGATAAAAGTGTGGGCAGTTCTATAAATAATAATGTAACCGAGGAAAATTCGACTTCAGAACATGTAAAAGGGGCCAACATGACTGAAGAAACTCTAAGTAAAAATTTTACTGGTGGAAATTCGACGAAAATAACAACTGAAGAAAATATTACAGAGAAGACTTTGAATAAAAATGTAACCGGGGAAAATTCTACTTCAGAAAATGTTAAAGGAGCCAACATGACCGAAGAAACTCTAAGTAAAAATTTTACTGCTGAAAATTCGACGAAAATAACTAATGAAGAAAATATTACAGAGAAGACTTTGAATAAAAATGTAACCGGGGAAAATTCAACATCAGATAAGATTAATGATGATAATAAAGGGGCCAACATGACCGCAGAAACTTCAAATAAAAATTTTACTGGTGAAAATTCGACGAAAATAACTACTGAAGAAAATATTACAGAGAAGACTTTGAATAAAAATGTAACCGGGGAAAATTCAACATCAGAAAATATTAAAGATGATAATAAAGGGGCCAACATGACCGAAGAAACTATAAATAAAAATTTTACTGGTGAAAATTTGACGAAAATAACAACTGAAGAAAATATTACAGAGAAGACTTTGAATAAAAATGTAACCGGGGAAAATTCTACTTCAGGAAATGTTAAAGGAGCCAACATGACCGAAGAAACTCTAAATAAAAATTTTACTGGTGAAAATTCAACGAAAGTAACGTCAGAAAATAATATTGCAGAGAAAACTTTGAATACAAATGTAACTGGTGAAAATTCTACTTCAGAAATTGTTAAAGGAGCCAACATGACCGAAGAAACTATAAACAAAAATGTTACTGGTGAAAATTCAACGAAAATAATGTCAGAAAATAATATTGCAGAGAAAACTTTGAATACAAATGTAACTGGTGAAAATTCCACTTCAGAAATTGTTAAAGATAATAATAAAGGGGCAAACATGACCGAAGAAACTCTAAACAAAAATGTGACTAATGAAAATTCAACGAATGTAACTACTGAAGAAAATATCGCAGAGAAAACATTGAATAAAAATGTAACTGGTGAAAATTCAACGAAAATAACAAATGAAGAAAATTTAATTAAAAATAAGACCGGCGGTGAAAATTCAACATTAGAAAAGGTTAAAGATGAAAATAAAGTGGTCAACATGACCGAAGAAACTTTAAACAAAAATAAAACTGTGGAAAATTCAACGAAAATAACCGCAAATAAAACTATAAATAACAATGTGACTGTTGAAAATTTGCTGCCAAAAGAACCCGGTCAAGATGTTAATAAAGTAATCAGTTCTAATGAAAATGTGACAGAGAAAACTTTAAATCAAAATTTAATTTGTGAAAATTCCACAACTACGAAAATTAACGATGGTAATGTAACATTAAATGGAACTGAAGGCAATTCCGCGACGAAAAACGTTCAAGCTGTGGCGAAGAGTGAAAAAGAAGTAAATTTAAATAAAACTGTATCAGAAATTGCATCAAATAAAAACGATACAGGAAATTTGACAATATCTAATTCTGAAAAGTTAAATTTGAATAAAACTTCTACTGAAATTGTTTCAAATAAAAACGATACAGGAAATTCGACAATACCAAAGCCTGGAAATGATTCTGAAAAGTTAAATATAAATAAGACGACATCAGAAATTGTTTCAAACAAAAATGAAACTGAAAAATTAAATTTAAATAAAACAACATCTGAAGCCACATCTCTTAAAAATGTCACAACAATTAAAACTGAAAATGCAACAGCTTCGGAGAAAAATACAACCGAATCAAGTTTAGAATTAACTACTGTTAAAAATATCCATGTAAATGTAAACAGTACTAAAAATGCAACAATGGCAGAGAATTCAACAACAGAAAAATTTGAAAAAGCCGTTACAACAATGAATTTAAATTTTACCGAAAAATCTACAACAATCAAAAATAAAGATACAACTATAGATAATTGTATGTATCAGTTTACAACAGAATCGATGAAGAACGTCGAACAGGATAGTGAAGATGCGATCGAACATAATTTAAACCAAACCACAACTGAAGATATATGTCTTGGCGAATTAGAAGCAGAGTCTGTTAATAATACGATAGGTGAATTGTTACATTCAAATGAAACTGCTGCAGACCCGAATATAGAAACTGATAGTTGTATTGAAGTTACGAAAGTCACCACAGAAATTACGACAAGTGAAAAAGGTAACAGTAATGATTACACTACAGATTGTTTTATTGATATGGGTGATAACGCAATCAACGAAGAGGATAATTTTGACAGCGTGGAAAACAGCCCGAATCAGAATTACAGAAGGTTAGTTTTTGAAATGAAACAGAACCACAACGTACACAAGAGCAATTATAAGAAAAATAACGGAAATGCATTTGAAAATTTTTTAGACGATGGTAAATTCAAAAATCAAAACTTATTGTTTTCGAACCAACTGGCTTCGTATTTCGACAATCCAAATTATTTTAATTCAAAAGAACAAATGTACAACACAAATAACCCAATAGAAAATGACGTGACACCCAGTTGCAAATTTATCAAGAATTCTTCAAACCCGACGTATCTGTCTATAGAACTTCCAAATATGGAAATAAATATATCTATAAACACTAAAAGTGAAGTGACTCGCCCCAAAGGGGGTGATGGTGGGAGTGACGTAACTAAAAAACCATCGATGGATAGTGATACGAGATATCCGGTAGCGGGTAGATTTATTTCACGGCCATTTACAAGTGCAACGATTACGTTTGTACCTGACCAGACGACATTGGCGCCGTTTATTTTATTCGGTAACGGGACGACTGTTTCTCCGACAATTGTAACATCCAATGCCGATAATACAACTCGAGAAAGTGTTACGCTGTTACCTTCGATGAGTACGAAAAAGATATTGGGTATATTTGCGACGAAACCTTCGTTTCCGATTATAAAAAAGCTAAAAAATAACAAGTCAAATCTGATGGCGAATGAAACAGAACATTTAGTGAATAATCAGACAACGGTTGTTTTAAATAGCACGACTGTTACGAAATCTACAAACAATTCAACTGTGAAATCTTTAGAATCGAGTGTTCCAACTACTACAGAATCTTTAAATAAAACTACAATGAGTAAAGTTACTGAAAATGTAAATTTAACTTCAACAATGTTAACAACAATCATTTCATCTGTTACTGAAAATTTAAATAATACAACAAAGAGTGTTTCAATGTATTCAACAATGTCAACAACAATTAATCCATCTGTTACTGAAAATTTGAATAATACGACAAAGAGTATTTCGACTACAACAATGTCAGCGATAGTCAATTCAAATGTTACTGAAAATGTAACAATCGGTATTTCAACTACAACAATGAGTTCGAATACAACTGATATTGTTTTAAAAGTAACCGACGAAAAGGAGTTAGAATACGTGGACGATTACAGCGAAGATCGTAATAAGAGTAAAGCGTTGAATCCTGATGATTTCAGTACAATTACCGAGTACCCCAGCGCGAGTATTTCTGCACCGAACGTAACGAATCACGTGTCCGCGGTTCCGGTACCGCTGAAGATCGAACCGCCGCGTAACGATTCGAACAACAGAGGCGGCGATTGCGACGTGACGAATTCGAATTGCATTTGCGCGATGGGCGACGTCATAGATGATTTTATTTCTATCGTTGCCAAGGCGTATTCTCAGGAAGGTGAAGATATCGATAGGTATCTGAATTCGTATACTTGCACAAAGTTCGTCAACGTGACCGAGGGGTTCTACATAAACGGGACGGCGGCTCCGACGGTTGTCAGGAAGAAACGGGAAGCAAGGACTCCGAGCAGGAGTCAGATTGATGATCTCTTCACGCAGATACCTTTGCTGAAAAGTTCGGGTGTGTAATCGGAAATCTCGACGATTGATTCGATGAAATTTGATTATTTTTTTTTTCAATTGTTTACAGCTTCACATATATTTGTCAAACCGGGAACGCGGTTTGAGATACCCTGCATGGAAGAAAAAACGGAAAGCAATAATCTGAAGTTTTTTTGGACTAACCCGAATAACGATCCGGTGACAGGTTTGTGTGTATTTTAATTGAAAATAAAAAAAATTGCGACCAAAAAAATATATTTCAGACAGTTCGGTTCAGCCTGAGGACGGTACGCTGAAGGTGATCGCCGCCACGGCCGACATGGACGGCAACTTCACGTGCGTGAGCGACGCGAGTGACGGTCGCGCGGCGTCGGCGAGCGGCGGCCGGTCTATG
This sequence comes from Sialis fuliginosa, assembly GCA_961205875.1. NCBI lineage: Eukaryota > Metazoa > Arthropoda > Insecta > Megaloptera > Sialidae > Sialis > Sialis fuliginosa. Next base: position 20,150,188 of record OY540818.1, on the reverse strand, counting down.
ATGGCGCACCAGGTGTCCGTCGTGTCCGTGCCGCGGTTCCTTCTGCAGGCGAGCGTCGTGTACGTCGTGACGCCGGCGTGCAACGCGACGGCAACGCAAACGGTCGAACTGTACAGCGGAAAGTCGCTCGCCAAGCTTCTGTGCGACGGCGGTGGCGCCGGGAACGTCTGCAAAGTTGTAGTACAGTCGGCGACTTGTATTAACCAGGTATTCTATCTGGTTATAGCTTCCCCCGTCGTCCCTCTACCGTTTGTTTGTTTGCTTAACACAGCAACTTGTCAACGGCCTTCAGCTGAACGTGTCCGTAGAGGTCCTCCAGCCGGCGCAGTTGGCGAAACTCAACTCGACGATATGCAATCTGAACTGCGAGCTGAAGATCTACACGAAGCTTGTGCAGGTCCTCGTGGAGAACATCCCCAAGGTGCTGCACTTGCCGGGTAAGTGCGGGGGTGAAGGTGTATCCAGGGCCGTAACTAGAGGCTTTAAAATATTTTTTTACAATTTTGATGTGTGACTATTTCCGAAAAAATAAATAATAAATGCTCGGGGGCACCGTCCCGGTGGTATAGTTACGGCCCTGGGGGTGTCACACGCCCGTGGGTCGCGACAGACGGACGCGCGTGACGTATTAATGTTGTAGTTAGGTTCAGGTTGCCGTACTGGAGCGCGGAGATGTGCCCGGTCGTCTCGGCGTCCACGCCGCCGTCGAATGTCCCGTACTCCAGCCTCGAGATGGAGTCCGTCTGCGATGCTGGGTTTCATCTCGGCGCTGACTTGCCCGTACTTTGCGGTACGATTTTTTTTTATTCATGCCGCTTCGATTTAGTGAAATAATTCTTACTTGCAGTACCTTGCGAGCCGGATACTTACAATCCGGGTGGTTGGAGCGAGTGTGTCCCCTGCCCTCCCTACTCGTTCGAGCACTCGAAAGGCGCCACGTCTTGTGTCAAGTGCACAGACCTCATCAAAGATCCTGCTTGCTATGTGGAGGTAAGAAACGTAAAAAGTGTAGTCGCGTGTTTGGCGACGTAGAACTCTGAAACTATAAATCGTGGGAAGTTGGGGGTGGTCTTAAAATGTACGTTATATAGTCTAGTCTTACGTGTTACAATTTCAGATAATTTTCGTAAGTCGTTTGGTAGTTAAAGCCCTTTAAGTAAAAAACATCAAAAACTTCGATTTAATGAATATATAAAAATAAACATCTCTTATCTGGCGACATAGAACTACGAAACTATAAATCATGGGAAGTTGGGGGTGGTCTTAAAATGTTTATTATATAGTTTAGTCTTACGTGTTAAAATTTCAGATAATTTTCATAAGTCGTTTAGTAGTTAAAGCCCTTTAAGTAAAGAACATCAAAAACATTGATTTAATAAATATATCAAAATAAAAATCTCATATCTGGCGACATAGAACTCCGAAACTATAAATCGTGGGAAGTTGGGGGTGGTCTTAAAATGTGTGTTGTATAGTCTAGTCTTACGTGTTAAAATTTCAAAATATTTCAGCGAGTATTTTAGAAGTTACAGCACTTTAAGTAAAGAACATCAAAAACATCGATTTAATGAATATAATATAAAAATAAACATCTCCTATCTGGCGACACAGAACTCTGAAAAAAAATCATAGGAAGTTCGGGGTGATCTTAAAATGTGTGTTGTATAGTCTAGTCTTATGTGTTTAAATATTAAAACATTTCAGCGAATATTTTAGAAGTTACAGCACTTTAAGTAAAGAACATCAAAAACATTGATTTAATGAATATATCAAAATAAAATTCTCCTATCTGGCGACATAGAACTCTGAAAAGAAATCATAGGAAGTTCGGGGTGATCTTAAAATGTGTGTTGTATAGTTTAATCTTACGTGTTAAAATTTCAAAACATTTCAGCGAGTATTTTAGAAGTTACAGCACTTTAAGTAAAGAACATCAAAAACATCGATATAATGAATATAATATAAAAATAAACATCTGGCGACATAGAACTTTGAAAATAAATCATAGGAAGTTGGGGGTGGTCTTAAAATGTGTGTTGTATAGTCTAGTCTTACGTGTTAAAATTTCAAAATATTTCAGCGAGTATTTTAGAAGTTACAGCACTTTAAGTAAAAAAAAAAAAAAAAACATTGTTATATCGTTTTCCAGCTTGGTCTCGATTCGAAATACAAATACGTTATCATCGGCGTCGCTCTTCTTATTCTAGGCCTAATAGTAGGCCTGTTGTTGTGCTTCTTTAAGAGAGGCCCGCCTAGGAAGAGAGTCAAAAAGAAAAGAGGCGTGAAGAAGCGAGCTGAAAACGTAACCGCCGAAGAGCAGTTGGTGGGCATGTTGGGCGAGAGACGGGACAGCAAGGTTCGTAGAAAAGATAAAAGAATTAGCGTGAACCATCCCCCGAAAGTACCCCCGCCTGATTTTTAAAAAGAAATATACAATTAAGTGTGTTTATTTATTATTTATTGATAAAACAGATTTTTATTTAAATAGCATAATAATATATTTTTATTTTTTTTTATAAACAAGATTGTTTTTTTTATGTAGAGTAGTTTAACCCATTAACGCCCAAGAGTGCGTCAACGCAACATTAAAAATTGGAGAATTTGGGCCCCCCAGAATTTTTTTTAATAAATAAACATATTAACAAAACATTTCTTATAATTTTTGAAAACTTATTTCTTTGGGCGCATTAATGGGTTAATTAAATAACAGGAAGGAAGAGAACAAGTAATACATTTTATTTATACATATTTACAAATTCTATGCATAAAAATCAAATATTTTATACAATTTTAATACAATTTTAAATATCTATTATTTTATTGAACACTTTTTTTTATTATGTCAAAAAAATTCTATATATCTTTCTGAAATACCCATGTTAAAAAAAAGCAATGTGTGCCTCACCCACGTAAGAGCACGGTTGAAGTGAAACTTCTTTTGTTTTAATTAACCATACGAATTAAATAAATAAAGTAAACGATTATTAAATTAATAATATTATTTTAACACAAAACGCGTACCTTGATACCAACTTAAAACTGACTTGTACGCATTTACTCATCTCTCTCTTTCACGCATAACCGACGTAAAGTGAGTTGTAAAAAAATCGATATTTTTTTTCATCGCTACGAAAATTCTCGTTACTAAATATGGTAGTTTATGACCCAAAATAAATCCCCCCCCCCCTGCAAGGATAACCCTGTAGTTAAATTTAGGGTTTTTTGATTTGTTTTTTAAAAATTTCTTGTATAATTTTTTTTTTTAATTTTTATAAACCTTCAATTTTGATGGGAAATTCAATTTTCTGTAAAAAATTATTCTTGTAAAATTGTCCAATTGTGCTTAGTTTTCGAGTTATTAATAGCGTTTCATCTTTAAAATCTGTCAAGGTCATTCAGTTTCACTTTCATTTTCCTACTCTGTCCACGCAAACTGTGGCGGTTTCGCGTCAGTTTTCCTGATGCTGTTAATCATCTCTACGGCGTTTTTGAATCTTCTGATTCTGACCGTTTTCTTGAGGTTGCTCTTGAGCAGTTTGGCCGCCTTGTTTGGGTTTGCGGTCAGATTGCTGCCGGGCATTGTAGAAGCGTTGGACAGTTTGTACGTTAGCGGGTTCTTGACCGCGTTGTAGAAATGGTCGATGTGGGCGTCGTGGCCCGGGTTGTGCCCGATGTCCGTGATGCCGACGAACTCGTGCTTGTTGATGACGGGCGCCAGCGCTGATAGGGCTCGGGAAACCCCGACCTAGAATCAGTTTTATGTGGATTTAAAGTTTTAAAAACAGCTATCACAAAATTTTCAGGTATCTAATTTCAACGAGAAATAGTTGAAATTTGGAGACGTTACTCGTTTGTAAATCTTAAATACCCACACAAAATTTCAAAAGGTTTTACAACATAGTTTCAAAGTTATTATTTTTTTTAATGAACATGGGCTCTTATGGAAGAATGGTGTATTTACGGTTAAAGTCCAATAAAACACATGGTTCAAGCATCGAGAAAAATCAGAAATTTTCACAACACGTCACTTACATATTTAGCAACAAGTTTCATAAAAAAAATTATACACATACAGAACTAAATTGTGAGAAAAAAAATAATTATTGGTGAAAAATATTAAAATTTATATTTAATGAATTTAAAAAATGTGCAAATTTTCTACACTTATATCTTTTATCAATTCATAATTCATTTCTTATTTTTACACAAGATATTTTTCCATACATTTGCCTTATAGCGCCATCTGTTCAATTTTTCTTCAAAATTTTGAAAAAACTTAAACTTTGAGCTAATTTATTCGCCTAAAAATGTACAAGAAACTATATTTGTTTAAAAGAATCCTAAAGCAGAGAGTCCAAGCTTTAATTACCTTTTTGCAAAATTTAATTTGAATCATTTTTACCGAAGTTACAACTATTTGAATATATATTACGCAATTTTTTAGGAAAATAAAAAATTCAAACTAGAAAGTAAGGGAAAACTCCGTGCGATTCTACTAACCCCCCCCACACACACACACCAGAGTCGACGCATATGGTGTTGGTAGTAAGACGACTGAAAATGCCGGATTAAATTGAAACGAAACTGAAGTATATAGTTTTCTGTTTTATCGACTGCTGGAATTTCTTAACTTGAAAAGTTTGATGAAAATTACAGTTTCTGAGTTTAAGTCACGTCTTTATACTTCTAGGAACATAATATTTGTTAAAATTGATACAATGATTAATTTGGAGAAAGGAAAAACATCTATGTACCTAGTGTAACAGATAAAACAGAAATCTATGTTTTATGTTTATTTTTAAATCAAAGTCAATAGGTGGCAGCACTTACATAAAATTTAAATTTGATAATTGTAAAATTTTCAGGTGATATTTTCATGAATTATGTCTGTGTTATTGTACTCTGTAAAATAATATTTACCTGTCCATGCCGAATTCTGTGTTCGCACAAATCTGCCCCTAATAATTCATGGTGCGGGTCCATTCTAATCGGAATGATCTTGTTAACGCACCACAGTAATATCATTGTTGTTATAATGCTCCACGTTGAGAGACATAGAACCGCTAGCGCCTGCACACCGAGAAGGTACCAGCTACCACCTTGATGAAATAATTATTTTACATAACCTTAAAATTACAAATTAGGTAATTTTAACTTACTATGGATAACGCCTGATCTTCCATTTGTTGTGCCCATCGGTATCGGATCTTGGGCAAACAGTCCAACTGATAAAACACCTGGAATAGTAAAAAAGTCAAATTTAGTAGAGGAATTGCGGTTTTGATATATACGTATGATTATGTTTTACCCCATATTCCCCCAATCCCATGTACGCAAGTTGCCCCAACTGGATCGTCTATTCCAAGCTGAAATAAATAAAAAAATTGTGTTAATTTGTTCCACTTCACCTAAATACGGAGAATATGGGTGTCCCAACGTCATTACTATCAAAAATCACGTGTTGATGTGTTAGAATAGAGTAGAATGTAGGAATTTTTATTTGACAATTATTTATTGCGGTGGAGATTGAATTTCCGTTTTTATACTATATTAAATATTAACCCCCTTTCACCCTCAATAGACAGTTAAAGTGTATATTATTAAAGCATCGACTCTATTATGAATAACTACATACATATTTTTGACAGTTGTGACGTTGGGACACCCATGTTCTCTATATTGGCCCAACTGACTTTATCCAAGAGAGGCGTAGTGAAACAAACAAGCGCTGCGCCGATTATTCCAACGAGTATAGCCTCCCACGCTTGGTACAGGAAACAGCCTGCAGTAACGCTTACAAGGGACGCAAGCACTGAGTTGATTATAACAAGAATATCTACGGTATTGAACGATCCACTCACTATTGCGTAACAAAGACCCCAAAGCCCGCCACCAAACGAACTCAAGATTGTCATAACTGCAGCCCGGGCTGCGTAGTACCATTTTATACCGCTTACCTTAAAAAAACAAACAATATTAGAATATTACGTATATTAATAAGATTGTAACGTACACCGTACGTGCTTCCAGAATTGAACGCTAGCCATCCCCACCACAGGACAAATAGACCCATGACTGCGTTTACAGGAGAACCCAACGGTAGAGGGTCTATTCCGTTTAGGTATCTCCCAAGACGAGGCCCGAGCATAATAGCAGAAGCAAATGCTGAACTACCTCCTGAAAATAAACATTATGGGTCAGTTTCGACCTAATACAATTAACGTAGGTACTTACCAACAATATGTACAGGTCCGGAACCAGCGATATCAACGACTCCAAGCTTTTTAAGGAATCCCTTTTCGTTCCAAACCCAGCATGCCGGTAAAACGTAAACGATTGTGTTGATAGAGCTGAATAGACAGTACGCTTTGAAGTTACACCTAAGAAAACAGAATTATTAAACTGATACGAACATTTACAGTACAGATATTTACCGTTCTGCCATTGCTCCACTGACTATAGTTGTTGCCGTTGTTGCAAATGACAGTTGAAATAAGAACGCAGCTAAAGCTGCACCCATGTAGGGATCTCCTATAGCAGGGTCTAGCAAGAAATCTCCCACAGCTACAAAAGAATTTGAGTAACGGCTTCGTCCGAAAGATAATCCGAAACCAAACATCCAATATGTCAAACCTGAAATTGCGGTATTCAAATTATAATAAATTAATTCATGTTATTTGAATGTACGTACCCCCTAGAACTATATCAACGACATTTTTCATCATTATATTTACTTCGTTCTTAATTGAAACGCATCCTGATTCTAACAATCCAAAACCTAAAAAAAAAAAAATCACGACATAATAAAAAATCAAATCAAAATTTATATAAAATTACCTGTCTGCATCGTAAAAATAATAAACGAAGATGTCATTATCCAGTTTGCGTCTTCTTGGTTCAAATCGTATACCCAATTTGTTTTGGTGTTGTTCGGAAGAGGTTCAAAATTCATCGTAATATTTTGTATAATGTTGCCAGTTTGAGTACGTTTCAACACTGAAATATTCAAGTTTAATAAAACGAGTTACGGATACAAATAATTAAATATTAATGGAGCGTTGTGATTATTTTAACATCATTCAAGTGGTCTCGAAAACATCATGAATTCTTAAAGCGATTGCCCTTGAATTATATTCAAATTATTATAATAGTGTAAGTTGATTTATTTATAAATGTCATTAAAAATATAAAATTTGTCAAATGTGAGTCGAACATCATGCATTAGTGTCCCGTAGTGTACTTTTTTTTTCAAAATGGTATTAAATAACACTTTTAGCAAAGTTAACAACCAATTAAAAAAAAAAATCAGTAGTAAAGTTACAAACTATACTATCGAAAGGTAGTTTTAAATTACTTTTGATAAAATACGTGCTGCTAATTTTCTTGTGATGTATTGAAATTAAAGAACGTAAATTTTTCAAAATAGAAATGTAAATAGTCGAGTTCATATTTTCGCGCTAGACAGAAGCAAAAAAGCATTGGTGTTTTGACATGCGCAGTGCGAACGTTAGTCAGTGAGACCAAAATGGCCACATCGGATGATGAACCGATGCATTTATACGAAGTTTTTCAAAATTGTTTTAACAAAATCGCCAATAAACAGACTGGTGAGTACAGCAACACATTTTTAAACCGATAATTAGTGAATATGTGTGGTGGTTACATCGGCAGTGTATAATAACAGCTCGAAAAATACTTGTTGGGTACAAGCATGTCAACTCGTATACAACTATGTTAACAGCTTGGCTTTTTAACTGTGAAATATCTTCAAGTTGTATCGAAAATACCCAATAATAACCCCTTAAACTTATCGTATCTGTACATACACCAGATACATCTATGTGATAAATTCTAACGCCGTTTTTATTTAATGTTTTGGTTCAATTTTACATCTATTATGTTTATTTGGATCTATTGTCAAAAGTTCACTTCTTAAACTCAGCGTTTACATTCGTGTGTTTAAAATCATCTAAAAACGTCATAAATCTAACAAAATTATTCGTGCAAGTGTTTTTATAAAAACTAAAACGTATCTTTCTATATTTTAAAAGGCATTTGTGTTATTTTTATGTCACAATCACAAAATGTATACACATTGCTACGTTCATTCATTTTTCAAGTAGGTACCAGTTCTATTAAATGAATATTAAATCTATGTACATATAAAATGATTGATTGATAATAATATCTGCAACAGGTAGGGGTACACGTATATTTATAAATATATATAATATGTATGTGCGTATTTATTTAAATTAATTAGGTAAATTCAAAAATGCAGTGTAAATTCAGGTACAGTGTCATATTTATTATTTTCTGTGGGTATTTCCAATAATTATTATGTGTATGGATATTTTAAAGTTTAGTGTGGTGCCATAAATATGTTTGTAAAGGCTTCAGGGGGGAGGTTATATCGTGTACCTGTTTGAATTTAACACCTGGTGGTTTCAGACAATGTGCGTGATCTTTGTATGTGTGGGCTTCTTTGCATAATTTCATCTACTTTCGTGAATTCCACTTGTAGATGTTATAATAATTGTCATTTTGTATTGGGAATTTTTTTTTTTTATCCAGAAACCCAGAATGTAAAATATTAAGACAGTTGTAGCTGGAAAATGACAGCATAGAACCGGAAATGGATGTTTATTCTTCTCAATTAATTTTCTTGTTTCTGAAACGGTGCTAATCAAAAAAAAATTATGTAGAATATATATTTTATTATTTTATAGATTTGTTTTTATATAATTAGATACACGTACACTGTATTACGTATAAAAAAGTCCTGCGGTACCCATAGCAGTGTTTTTTATTGTTGTAGCGTTGTTTTAGAAAAAAAATTGTATAAAATACGAAATGATTACCTAAAATGCCTTAATTATATTCAATAAATATATATTTATTTATATTCAAAAGACGGGTACCCTAAGTTTTCAATGTCATTAAATAGCTGGTCTATCTCAATATTATTAGTTTCTCTATTATAAATTATATATTACATAGATTAGATTCATTAAATATTTATATGGTGTATTTGTAGACGTGATATGCATACAAAATTCAAAACAGAAGAGAATAAAATTACATAACATGAGGGCGATAGTATAAATTATTTTTATTTTGTTCAAAATTCTATTTCCTATATGTTTTTTCTGACCTCAACCGAATAAACAACCAAAAAAAGTGCGTCTTATACCCAGAAGACACGAATTAATTTAAATGTAAAGAAAAAATTTTAAACCTGGCATTTTTTTTTCTATAAATTTTTTTTCGTATAATTTCGAAATATAGTGTTTCAATTTTGTTAAAAGAAAATTGGATTTTTTTTAAATAGAATACTGGAAGGAATGAAAAATTACCTAGAATTATCAGGGCAGAAGCATTAAAGAGTGTTTTTTTAGCTAGAATTATTTCCCAGATTATAAAAAAGAATCTGCAATACCTTTGTTGTCAATCCCAATTTTCTACGGCCCCACAGTTTAATTGTTTAAGTACCACTGAGGTGTAAAACTTTTTAAAAAAGTGCTATTATTTTTGAAAAAATAAAAATAAATGCATGAAAATTTTCAGTAGTTTTTATGTTAAAATATAAATTATTAAATTATAACCAAGAACTTTTACATATATAAATCTATCATTTGAAGTAAATATTCCCCATAGTCTCTTGCACCCCCCCCCCCCCCCCCCTCCCTCTCCCACACATTAGACGCCAGTTTAACTTTAAATTATGTTTGTAACTGTCATATAAATTTAAATATTTTTAAATGAAGATATTAGACTCTGATACTATTAATACAAACCAGAAATAGATAGTTTCAAACAATTTTATAGTTTTTTTTATATAGATGCAGATGGAGGGGGGGGGGGGGGGTGCGTAAAACTTTGAAAGAAGTTGTACTATATGTATATCTTAGTCCATATGTCGTTACGAAAAAAATGATGTTTTTAAATATGTAAATGGTGCCAGTTTTAAGATGATAATAATAGTAATTTCAGACACATTGGGTACAATATTGAGTGTGGTATTTTAGAACTTTGTTATTTATTGCATTTTTTTTATTACACACTTATTTTATCGGAATTTATAATGTTCGAACATATTAGAAACGATTACCATAGTTTATTGTCTGTTATTTATATTTCAAACAATTATTCTGTTGTTGGTATACATTTTGGAAATAATTGGTATTTATTTGGAGGGGGGTATAGATATTTTAAAGTGATTGGAAAAAAAGATAACCGATGATGTTTGTCTTTAATTTTGGAATCTGTTGTAAGCGATTCTAGCCTTTAGGGTGCCAGACGAGTTCTGCAGGCGACTGTACATAGTCTCAATAGCTTCTTGACCAATCAGCGTTGGCGTGGGAATTGACGTCACCACGAAGACGTATTCAAATGTTATAAATTTAATGTATAATAGAATATCAATTACAAGAGATCCTTTATTTATTCTTGTCTTCGTATTTTTTGATATTTTAACAACACATACAATCAAAGAAGTACAAATACCAGTGGCGAGGCGTAAAATTTTTAATAAGAGAAGCATATTTTGTCAGTCCTCCCCCTCCTATTAACAAAAAACTAGTTATGAAACACCTTAAATTCAAGCTTTTACTTTTTTAAATAAATTCTTATGTATTTATATAGTAACTAAATGATTCTACGTCTTATTTTCTTGTATTTTAGTCGATATTTGTATGACGAGTTGAAGTTCACTGCAGGAAATTTCACTAAAAAATTTCGAATTTTTGATTTCGTTAAAAGTATGTTTATTGTATAGAAAATGACGTGAAAAGTTGTTTGTTTCAAACCGCAGGTCTGTATCTCAAATCGTTCTCGAGATATAGCCTCTCAAAGTTTTAGTTTTTTCAAATTTTTGGAGAAAAAAGGCCATAATTTTTTAACGTGTTGTCGGAATTGATTTTAGTTGACGGATTTGGAATCAGTGTGTCAAAATCTATATAATGACATGTATAATACTTTCAAATCCGAAAAAAAAAATTTCGTCAAAAATCGTCATTTTTTTAAGGTATACCCCTTTGAATTTTTTCGATTTTTCGCGAAATTTTTTTTCTCGAGTTTTAAGGTATTATACATGTCATTATATAGATTTTGACACGCTGATTCCAAATCCGTCAACTAAAATCAATTCCGACCACGCGTTCAAAAGTTATGGCCTTTTTTCTCCAAAAATTTGAAAAAACTAAAACTTTGAGAGGCTATATCTCGAGAACGGTTTGAGATACAGACCTGCGGTTTGAAACAAACAACTTTTCACGTCATTTTCTATACAATAAACATACTTTTAACGAAATCAAAAATTCGAAATTTTTTAGTGAAATATCCTGCAACTCGTCATACAAATATCAACTAAAATACAAGAAAATAAGACGTAGAATCAAACACTAATATAATTTATAAAAAAATAAATAAAGTTTAACTTCCTTTTCCCACCCTTTTGGGCTGTACGTTGATGAGTCAGTCAAATCATTTACGAATATTTCTGTTTATAAAAACATTGTAATTAATGTTAAATATTTTACGTGTGAAATGTATATGGTAATAATAATAATAATAATGGTATTTAAAATCTGGCGGTGTCATTAATTTTGATCGAATAAAATTTAAAAACGTGTTGCTTTTAGAATAGATATTTACTAATAATGCATGTGTCTAAATTATTCCTAATAGACAACGGTTTGGTGAAGATGGGCTCCAGTGGCGTGGCTAGGCCGGGGTTAAAGATTTAACACTTTAAAAAAATGCTGCATTAGGAATTTCTTATACTATTCAAAATACATAAAATATATTTTTTTTCACACAAAAAAATTATTTCATTAATTTAAAAAATCTAGTGTGGTCACCACATAACTTTTTTCTTATCTTTATTACACACAAAATCGAGTATCTTGAAAACGGTTGGTTACACTGGATAATTGATAGGGCATAAATTATAGATAATTGTATCTTCTACAACTTTTATTCATTAAGTTTTTTTCTGTGACAAACCGATAAAAAAATATTACGTTAATTTATATTTATAAAAAAAAAATTATCGCGCCATTGGATTTTACCTATTTTAACTGCGGACAACTATAAAGATAATTGTTTATTTTTAATTAATAATGACATTTGTTCATTGGTAGTCATTATCAGAGCAACATACTGTAATAATGTATGTAGGTATGTAATTATTTATATGCGATTTACAATATTAATATTAATGTATTATTCGATATTGTAACTGTTCTGATAATTATCAGTAAGAAATCTGGCTGATGGGGACGTTAACATTTAGAACAGGACCGTAATTGACAAAAAAAAACATCTGCCAAGTAAATACACAGTGCTTCCTCGTGCTAAATACACCAAAGGTAGTTAATTATTCAATAATTTAAATAAAAACAGATAGTGTTTATATAAATTACCTGGAATTGGTTAACCATTTAATTTTTATACAATTTTACTAAAAAATATTAGTTTAAAAGACGCACCTGATTATTTTTTCGTATATTTTTAATTTTTTGACAAATGTCAAAATGACATTTAAAATAAATTGAGATAAATCTTCGTACATAAGATATCTTGAAAAAATATATATTTTGGGATATCACCCCTCCCCCTTACACACGATTTTGAAATCGTTTTTTGTCTCATTCTAAAACGATCACAAAGCTTCTCGTATCTTCGATATTGCGAGGAAGCAATACCAGTGTTTGCAGATGTTTTATTTCTGAATTCACGGTACGTGGTCATTTTCGGGTCACGTTCACAGCACTCACGTCTCAGGTATTCTAATTGAATACAAATTGTTAACTAATACAAGTGACAGTTTACGATGTGTAACATACATCATTTACTTTAAATTGCAGACGTATTTCGCATAATTAGAAGCGCGCGTGTCTCGCTTTATACGTGCCTTGAATAAAACGCGCTGAGCGAAACCACGCTAACCGAAGGGGTGTCAATTTTTGAACGAATTATAAAATTTCTCTATACTTACGTCTATGTTTAATTTTTTTTATTTTTTTATTATAAATCAATATTTAATTTCCTTAATACAGGCCTGTCGTAAATCAGTTAATATATAGCTTGAACTGATTCTAGGGTCTTAGGCTTTCGAATAGTGAAAGTCTCATAAAAATCGGTTCAGTAGTATTCGTTTAAAGTCAGATTTATTTAATATTTTAAAACAATTGGATAGAAAAGGCTTTGACTTCACCCCTCTCTCTTTTCGTATGATTTTACACCGCCTCCAATTTAAAAAAAATGTATAAGGTACTGGCACCAGTCTTGGATATGACTCCAGTAATGGCTATTCTTTAATTAAATGTACTGAATTAGAAATATGTATTGATATTTGATTACTACCATTTCTGAATATTAATCTATATACATTTAACTGTCTTACAGCGTGATTTGATCACATGAGGTCAATAGGTGTCAAAATGGTGGATATTTAAACTAATTATTAGTATAATTTATTTATTAATTATTATATTATCATAGAAACTACTTTACATTGTTTCAAATTTGATGATTCTTTCTTTTATATCTTTTGTGTCGTAGTACTTATCATTAGCAAGTGTCCATCACTGCGTGCTCATTACTGGTTTTACTTTATCCATTACTGAAGAAAAACAAAAAAAAAATTGGTAACTTTGGTAATTAAATTGATTAAATAAAGAGTTAGTTGTTTTATTAGTAACATGAGTTCATGAGAATCAAAAAAAAGAACAAAAACTGTAAACCTTGCTCTTATAGCGGCCATAACTGGTGCCAGTACCTTATTTATTAATTGCAATTTTATTTTAAATTTTGCAATAGAATAAATCGTTTTGGCTTCGGAAGTGTTGATGTAGAAATCACGTTGATGAATAATTAGTTATCTTTTGTTCAATGGAACGTGTATTTATTGTTGATACATTTAGAAACAAAACAACACTTTATAACTCGCCTATTCATCGCGATTCTATGTTGTATTATATACACTACATATGTACATAAACGTATTAGGTTATAAAGTATAAAGTCAAATGCAGTTTTCTTTATTTCCTAACAGAGGCATTTGTCTATAATAGGCGGGTAACTTGCCCCTGAATCAGGGCTCTATTTGTTCTGTCGTTTTATAAACATTGAATCCTTGTGTAAGGCCATTATTATACATACATTGTCAAATAAATATGTCAAATATCTTTGACATAGATTTGAATTATTTTGAAAAATTCGAAATTAACTATGTCTGTCTGTCTGTCTGTTTGTTACCTTTTCACGGCTAAACCGCTGAACTGATTTTGATGAAATTTGACAGGGAGATAGCTTGCAAACATCTGCCAAGTAAATGCACAGTGCTTCCTCGTGCTAAATTCACCAAAGGTAGTAAATTATTGAACAATTTTTTTTTGAAATTAGGTAAATGTTTATAATTTATGTCCCATTTATATTATTCCTAGGACGGTCAGTTTTAGGGGCCACTCTTAATATTGTTTGAAATTCCCATCGTGTTTACCGGTAATGCAGGTTTCTACTTCCTGTTCTGTGTGTAGGACAAACGGAAGTTGTTGTGGTATTTTTGAGGGGTGCATATATAGATATTTCTAGGGTACTTTATGGGTTTTGCAGCAATAAATTATTGTATCTAAAGTGGTATTGGAACAATGGTGGCTCTTTGTGAAGTTATGGGGGGACTTTTTCTTTACATATAATATGTAGATTAATCACAGTTTTAGTTTTTATATTTTATAATAATTAATTTTAATCATCTTCCTATTGGAAAAACAGAGTCTGGAACTGTTAGGCTCCTGATCAGGACTTCATGCGAAGTCGAAACACGTGTCTTGCGGTTAAGGTGTATATTTTTAGTTTAAATATGCAAATATCTTGGTGTTGATATAAAAGAAACAAATATTTTTAATTTATTTTAATTTTAAATAATATAAATAATGTTTTCATTTATTATTAAATAAGTGAGCGTGCGTTTAGTAAACAATACAATTAAACGCAGATTAAAATGGACTAATTAATTGTTTATGCATTTGCAGAAGTATTTAATGTAGTAATTTCAAAATAACCGTATTATCGCCAATTGTTTCCTCTCGCTGTTTATCAAATACGCACGATCTCGAGATCGATTAAAAAACATTCAAGAGGTTCTAAACATTAACTGAAGAAAGGCTATGCGCTGACTTAATTACAGCGCTGTCTTATTTGCCATGTACATTAAATATATTTATAATACTGTTACCAGCGGCTTCGTTTTCTGTTATGATAGTCGATAAAACAGGTTTTTAGTTTCGTGTTTGCACGTACAAAAGTACACACACTTATTTTCTTATCTGATAAATTTTTCGGGGTACAAAATAGCATATGTCCTTATTCCTGATGATGCAAGCTATCTCCCTTGCAAATTTCATTAAGATCGGTTCAGCGGTTTAGCTGTGAAAATAGAATTTATAATATTAGTATGGATTCTCTACACCTTTTTTTAAATTTTCTATTTTTTACTGTTTGAAAAATATTTAAAAAAATTGAAATTTGTAATAGTATACATCCGTTTCCGGTTTATTGATGTACATGTATATTCGTACTTATTGTTAAAGAATTTACTGTGTATTAGGACCTTCAATATAAAATTTTTAGTTTGTCTGTGGAGCATTCGCAGACCGACAGACAAAAAATTGTATTACATTTTTTATACAGTATTTTTTTTTTTAACTAAAACGTCACTTAAATATAATTATTTACACATTGCATAGTCTACACGTTATCTGCACTTAAATGTAGACAACTTATTGACATGTAGAACACATCACTATAAATAAATAAATAAAAAAACATCAACATAATCAAATATTCTTAGTATGAAAAGAAAAAACCGTTTATGGAAGAAAAAAAATCGATACGATATAAATTATATGTTGCGTTCTCTACCTATAAATTAATCGTTTTTTAAACGAAACCAATTATCTATAAAAGAACAAGAAGAAGAAGAAGAACGTCGTCGTTGGATTAACTATGTAACATTTTCGATAACAAGCTATTTAGTCGTAGGGTAATTGATAGTTTTAAACTTGCAATTTGCATTTAATACGTTCTAACTAATAATTTATTATTATTATAAAGATATTAATTCGTTTTTAAACTATCGGATTATTGATTCTTGGTTTCTGGGTACAGCCCATGCATCCTTTCAATTAATTTCTCAAACAAAAATAATTGGGTGGTTCGAATTGATCAAGTAATTGTAAAGAATAATTGAAATTTATTAACCGAGAAGCTTTTGCTTGGAAAGGAAGAGGTTCTAGTGACAGTTCCGTGACGTTTATTGACAGTTAAGCGTTTGCACGGTATTAAAATTAAACTGGTATCTCGTAATTAATACCCAGTTTAAAGTGCATGTTAACTAACAAGTATTTGTTATTTTTTTAGAATGCGTCCTCTAATCACAACTTTTTTTAAACCATTGATAAGTTTTTGTGGGGTCTCTGAGACCCCAGTCCACCGTCTATTATTTAATCAACGTTTTATCACCCGTTACAGTGGACACCTTCAAGTTTTAAAAGCTTATATCTCAGGAACTAATAATCGTTTAGCAATAAATAAAACACCATTTGATAGCTTATACAGTCCTTTTTATAATTAAAATAGTTTTAACCCCCCATCCCTCAACACTTAAATACAGTAGCATAAAAAAATTAATCATTAATATTAGCTACATTTTTTTATAAACAAAATAATGACAATGGACGTAGTTCTGTGTTATTAGTTGGGGCAAAGTTCTAATACTAGGAGGGGGGGGGGGGGGGGCACAGTACTTATTAAGAATCCATGAAATAATTCAAGATTACTACTTGATTTATTTTTCGTCGTAAATCATATTTTCCCATGTACTAAAAATATTTTCTATTCGTTCGAATTTCATAAGTAATTAAATATTAAGGAGTTGATCAAATAGATTTATATATTTTTTTAACAAGAAGACAAACGGCGCTTTCAAATATTTCTTTGAATGTAACACGGTCGATATAGTGGATAAAATATTTCTTGTATATTAATAACATTTATATTTATAATGTGATTTAGTACCATCAGGAATATCTTTTAGTGGTAAATGTTTACAAGTATGTAGTATACATAGGCGCCGACAAGGGGATATGTGTGAGGGGGGGGGGTATTTTATCTTCCTAATCCATACTGATATTATAATTGCGAAAGTGTGTCTGTTTGTTAACTTTTTACGGTTTAACCGCTTAACCGATCTTTATGAAATTTGACAGGGAGATAGCTTGTATTCTGAGGAAGGACATAGGCTACTTTGTAACCCGAAAAATATAACAAATGCTACGCGGACGAAGTCGCAGGTAACAGCTAGTGGTGAGATAAATCTGATTTCGTTTCTGCCATTTTTTTCAGAGAATACTTTTGAAATATTCTGCTTGTAGAAAATGCAAAAAAAATAGATTTTTTCAAAATTCTTTCTGGGTCTGCCCCCTTAAACTAGCGTCTTTTAGAAGAAGGGGGGGGTCAATTTTTTTTGTACACTTTTATTTTGTCGCTCATAGACATCAAAAGGAAGTTAATTAATGTCCACCGTAACGTATAACGAAACGTTGGTCAGAACGATTGTTTTTCAAGCTATTTGCATCTACAAGAAAAGTACATTTAATTTCTATTAAAACATATCGTCATCTGAACAAAGGGTTACAACTACAACCAAATATATAAACATACATATATATACAAAAAACATCAAACGGTTATGAATTAATAGGAGAATTTATTTATATACATTTTTAATACACTCATCTGCGTCTAATCGCATGCAACAGACAGAGAAAACAGATGTACAAGTTTATAGTATCCCGTTGTAAGATAATGCATCCATAATAACTTGCAGGTTACAATCGTATTTTGTTTATATACCCGTCCCGCTCGCGCTCGCACGTGAACGCGATAAGTGCGACAAGGACGGACGTCCGACGCACACTAGATCGGTCATGGTTGTGTTTAATTGTGTATGTATGCATTAAGGATGTATGGCAGGTATCTAATTTCAACGAGAAATAGTTGAAATTTGGAGAAGTTACTCCTTAATAAATCTAAAGTACCCACACAAAATTTCAAAAGGTTTTACAACATAGTTTAAAAGTTATTATTTTAAAAAATTAACATGGGCTCTTATGGGAGAATGGTGTATTGACGGTTGAATTCCAATAAAACACATGGTTCAAGCATCGAGAAAAATCTGAAATTTTCACAACACGTCACTTACATATTTAGCAACAAGTTTCATAAAAAAAATTATATGCATACAGAACTAAATTGTGAGAAAAAAAATAATTGTTGCTGAAAAATGTCGAAAAAAATAAAAAAATGGCGTACTCTATAAAAATTATATTTTGACTTGGCAACAGTGCACAGCTGATTATCCAGGGCGCGCTGTATAAACTTTTGTATTATTACAATATGTACATCCAAATATTTTATTTTACTGTTATTAATATATTTATAATTGATTCATTTTTATTATTTTTAGACGTTAACATTTATTTTTTATTAAAATTTGCGTGATTTTTAAGTATTCAATTTAAACAATTGAAGGTTAACGTTTTTCTGTCACAATTATTACAAAACTCGGCATTTAAATAATTAAATCATATGTATATAAATAAATAATAAGATATACTTGGGGGGAGGGGTGCTAGAGAACTAACCGTGTTGTTCGGTCTCCTCGGGTGTTAACAGGCACTTCCTCTATATTTTTTGATCGTAAAGAGTTCGCTCGTCGTTGATTATATACCGTTTCTTTAACAATTTTTCCTTTCCAATGAAACATTTTTCTCTTCACAAACTAACAATACTATATTTGAGTATACTCGTATTATTGTTCTGTGTTTTACGTTAACAAATTGAATACGCGTGCACATGTGTTCACAAATATTATCACAATCACAAATATGATTGTTGTAAATTAAATTGGTACTAATGCGATGTTGTCAAATGTAATTATTTGTTTTCTTACATATTTTTTCATATTTGTAAGCATATATACTACTAATATTATTATTTTCATTGCATTTATATGTTCCATGTATGTTCTAAATAGTGTTATTTAATAATATTTTAATTTCTGAAGTCATTTATAATAATAAAATACTTGGGGTTTTTTTATTTTTAACAGATGAATTTAAATGACATTCAGAGTAAAAAGTTTTCATATTATCAACAAAAATATTCATTTATTGGCTAAAATTCTAAAATAATAGTTAAGAATGAGAAATAAGCTTTAAACATAAGTATTTATATTGTTTAAGTAGGGTTTAAGTAGTTTATAAACAAATTTGACTTTCCTACATGCACTTAAAATGAATATTTAAAAGTTTGATTTAGATCGTTCCATCTCACCTAGATTTACGTTATTTTCGACATAGACTGTACGTGCCATTCATCCTTAAAATGAACAGCAGCTGTCGTTTTTGACCAACCGACGGCATTTAAAGACAGACATATACGTTTACGTGCAATAAACAGAAACGCAACGATGGTCTGTTACGTTTCGACGCATACAGAAACGAGATAGAGATATGCGTTTGTACGGGATGTGTATAGCGGGGTCTTTGTTTCGTAGAGGGTGTGACGGGACGGCGTTCGGAGGGTAGAGACAGTGCGATCCGGTTGTGCGGTGTGTGTATGACGCCGTCTTTGTTTGGCGAGCGGCTCGGGTGCGAGATTTTTGGTGAAATTTGGCCGCTAGTTGTTTGGCAGGTATAAATCTGCTGAGGAAGTGTTGGGTGACGTAGTAGGGTTTATGTGACGAGATTTTTTGACAGTTTGGAAACGTGCTCTATGCTGTGGGTCTTGGCTTCTGGGTGTAAGCCGCGTCGGTTTGGTTTCGTAAAAAGTGATTTTAGAAGAGCACTGCAATGTGTGACGAAACGTTGGCCGGATAGCACGACCAAACTCGACGCGGCTTACACCCAGAAGCCAAGATCCGTATCAAGATCACCGCGGAAGCCTCAATCGTGTGTTCTTATGTTATACATTTAAAAAAAAATTTAAGGTAGTGGCACCAGTCTTGGATATGACCCCAGTAATGGTTTTTTTTTTTAATGAAATGTACTGAATTAGAAATATTTGTTGATATTTGGTTATTACCGTTTCTGAATATTAATCTATATGCATTTAACTGTCTTGCAGCGGGATTTGATGACATGAGGCCAATAGGTGTCAAAATGGTGGACATTTCAACTAATTATTAATATAATTTATTTATTAATTATTATATTATCATAGAAACTGCTTTACATTGTTTCAAATTTGACGATTCTTTCTTTTATATGTTTTGTGTTGTAGTACTTATCATTAGCAAGTGTCCATCACTGGGTGCCTTTACCTTATATGGAAAATCACACAAAAAAATACACAGCTTACATTGAAATTTTTTAAAACATCATAAAACCAAAAACAATGTAACCAAAAATCGTATGAACAAATTTCTGAAAATTTAAGAAAATATTTTTCAATTTTTTAACTTACTTTCGGATATATGGATTGTAGAGATATGTGGACCATTCAGTTGCCAAAAGGGATAACTAAACTATATCTCCGTCACCTTTTAACGTTATTTCTTAAACTATATATATAACGAGAATGGTTTTTTGTAATTTCGTTTTTCAGATTTTCCTGAATTTATTGAAAATCGCCTTGAAACTTTTTTTTTATAAAAAAATAAAAACATTTATTTTCCTCGGGTGTCAAATTTTAGTGATTACAATTTTAGTAAACCAATGTTAATTAATAATACAACCTATTTAATATTTGATATATTTCTAATAAGATTACGTATCTAGTTAATTGTTCATTTTATCTATAAATGTAATAATTTTGTCGTATTCGTTGACGTACGAAATTTAGGAAACCTGCCAAGGTTCTTTACTGTTATTAATCATTATTTTCAGTTGAAAAGATAATTTTAACTTCTTTTTTTTCGGAAAAAAAATGTTATTTCTATAGCATCGTTTGTCAATGTAGTTAAAAATACATTTTTAACTACATCCAAATGAATAATCAGAAAAAAGTATTTATTTATTATGATTTTTGTGTTGGATATATATCCCCTTCTTCCCTCTAGTTATATTTTAACCCCCCCCCCCCCTCTCTTCTCGCCGTATCTTACGTAAGGTTTTCTTTATACTTTTATTTATATTTTTTCTAGCATTGCAGATTCCATTTAAGGGAAAACTGCATGGCGTTAGAAAAATAGATTAATTAATACATATAGCATTTCTTAATTCAAATAATGTTAATAAGTAATGTTTTACCCCCCCCCCCCTTTTTACAGACCCCCAAAAAGCCTTATTATGTAGATTATAGGATATAGTAGTTTGTCTCGTTTTACGGACATGTTATGTTCGTATCTCGGGGATTCTGTATGAAAATTATAAAATGAATTGGCGTATGGGAATTCGGATGGACCGCATTATCTGGCGTAACCTAACCTAACGTTTATTCTGTTGGCCAGACTGTCGCGTGACGTGATCCTTTGTTCGATAAACACGCGAGATATTTGTTTTGGTCCATTATTATAATCGTGATGCTGATTAAAATGATTGACGATTGATTATTTGCAAGAATTTGGGCCGGTCGCTTTCTTTAAATTTCTTTTTCGTATAAGGTACTGGCACCAGTCTTGGATATGACCCCAGTAATGGCTATTTTTTAAATTAAATGTACTGTATTATAAATATCTGTTGATATTTGATTACTGCCATTTCTGAATATCAATCTATATACATTTAACTGTCTTACAGCGTGATTTGATGACATGAGGCCAATAGGTGTCAAAATGGTGGACATTTTAACTAATTATTATATTATTATAGCAACTGCTTTACATTATTTAAAATTTGACGATATCTTTTGTGTCGTAGTACTTATCATTAGCTAGTGTCCATCACTGCGTGCTCATTACTGGTTTTACTTTATCCATTACTGGAGAAAAAACATAAAACTATATTTGCGGACTTTGGTAATTAAATTGATTAAATAAAGAGTTACTTGTTTTATTAGTAACATGAGTTCATGAGAATTACAAAAAACAAACCCATTAATTCAAAAAAACCCAAAACTTGCTTTTATAGCGGCCATAACTGGTGCCATTACCTAATGTATATATATGTATATTATATATATTTAAAAAAACTGGAGTCTGCTCGATCGCGCCAAGCTGAGATATTAACTATTCAACTTATTTGTTAAATTTTCAATTTAAATTTCTTAATAATAGCCGAAGGAGCATACGAAGGTCTTCGGGCATTAGATAGCCTTAAAGATCATGGTGTAAGCTAAGTTTTAAAAAAAAACTGGAGTCTCTTCGATCGCGCCAAGCTGAGATATTAACTATTCAACTTATTTGTTAAATTTTCAATTTTAATTTCTTAATAATAGCCGAAGGCGGTCTCGACGGTCTTCGGGCATTAGATTGTCTTATGTCCGATATTATAAAGGAGCTAGCAAATTTGCTAGCTAGCAAGCACTTTCAAATGAAATATCAAACTTATATGACAGTTCTTTTGGAGTTTGTTGAAGACTTTAACAAGTTGTAGTAAGTAAATACCAACGGTATTAAAACAGTGGTGATGTTATGAAAGTTATTTTGTACGGTGAAAGATGCCAACTGTGTTACAATTAGTTGAAGTGTCACTGTTCTAAATTCCATAGATACTAGTACAGAATTAATACCCCATTTGAATGTAATTGCTAGCTAGTAAGTCCTTTATAATACCGGACATGAGAGATACATTTTCTATACAACCGCGTGTATCTGTCTCTCTTTCTGTGAGGCGCCGCGACGCTTGTAAACGTAACAATGGGCGGGCGTTATCTGACAAGTTGTTCGTTAGACCGGAAACACGACTCCGTGACTGTGAGCCCGGAGTGGACACGCCGGAATAACGTAGACGTAGGTAAACGATGCCCCTATGTCTGGCTAATTGACTTGGTTCGGTCAAATAGTTCTCTTTAACCCATTAATGCCCAAAGGGATGTTTTCAAAAATTATAAGAAATGTTTTGTTGATATGTTTATATATTTTTTTTTTGGGGGGGGGGGGGTAAGTTCCCCAATTTTTAATGTTGCGTTGACGCACTCTTGGGTGTTAATGGGTTAAGTTTGTCATGCGGTATCATTGTGTTGTTGTTAGGAAAGGGTTGAATATTTGTCTGATTTATTATTTTTACGAATTTTGATTACTGTATCGTTTTTTCGATATTTTTTTGTTTTGCGTTAAACATGAATAAATTTGCGAAAAAAGATCGTAGGAAAAAAAATCAAAAAAGCATTTTTAAAACTGTTAATTCAAACTTTTACGAATTTTTTTCATCAATAAATAATATTTTTAATTTTTTTGACACAACCATTCAACCAACGGTTCAGTGGTTCATGAGTTATGCGTGTGACAAGGATTCACTCGACAGACAGACACAGATCGAAAAGTGGTTGTCTTGATTTGAAACGGAAAGATTAATTTAAAATTATTTTGTCTCATTTTGAAACGATCACAAAGCTTCTCGTATTTTCGATATTGCGAGGAAACAAAAGTGGTCGAATTTAAATTAGGAAAAAAAGAGCTTCACGATGATTTTTGAATTTTTTTTATCATAAATGTGATCATTTGAATTTTAATTTTTATCATTATTTTTATAAAAAATATAAATTTTTTCCGGCTTCTATTCAATGTTATATAACTTTTCGAAAAACAAATCGAATTTAAATCGGGAGAAAATATTAAAAACTAGAAATTACAAGTTTTTCAATGATTTTTTAATATTCGATCTGCTATTATTTTTAATAGAGTTGTGACGTTTTGAATTTTTTTTTTCGTGAAAAAAAAATCCTTTTTTGAGCGTGTGTTATTTAACATTTATAACCCTGTATTATGATTATCTTTCTACTGGAAAAACGGAGAAACTGTGGTTTCTAGTCACTTAAACTAAAATATACACAATTAAATACAAAAATTAAACAATGTCACTCCAGTCTGAAACTGTTAGGCTCCTGATGAGGACTTCTTGTGAAGTCGAAACACGTGTCGAGTGACATTGTTTTATTGTGGTTAAGGTGTATATTTTAGTTTAAATGATTATCTTTGATATAAATTCGGACATTAATTACAAACGGGGTTAATTCATACGGAAAGTCCAGCGGTATCATCTCTAAGACATGTCACTTGTATTATTGAGATATACTGTCTAAGACGTGCGGGTCCCCCAAACCCTAATCGTCCGAGATAACCGCAGTATCTTCATACGGCTCGCTTAACACGTCTGTGCCACACATCGGTGTCACGTGGCGCGTGCGAGACAGTGATGGAGATACGCGAACACATCGTGCCCGTATCGCGCCGTCTCTGTTTGACGTTAATAGTTGCGTGTCGCGCGACAGACAGAGAGCGAGATATGTGATTGCATTGTGTTTGTATCGCGCCGTCTTTGTTTAACGAGCGTCTCGGATTTTGTATGAAAGTTAATGTAGATATATCGTATTAAATAACATTGTCTTGAATTGTCGGGGGGTTTTTTTTTGTTCGGAAGTCAATGTGAGTAATTCATGATGGGTTGGAAAATCGATGTTTTTATAAATTTTAGAAATATTCGTAAATGATTTGACTGACTCATCAACGCACAGCCCAAAAGGGTGGGGAGTTAAACTTTATTTATTTTTTTATAAATTGCATTAGTGTTTGATTCTACGTCTTATTTTCTTGTATTTTAGTCGATATTTGTATGACGAGTTGAAGGAAATTTCACTAAAAAATTTAGGATTTTTGATTTCGTTAAAAGATATAGATATAGTATAGAAAATGACGTGAAAAGTTGTTTGTTTCAAACCGCAGGTCTGTATCTCAAAACGTTCTCGAGATATAGCCTCTCAAAGTTTTAGTTTTTTCAAATTTTTGGAGAAAAAAGGCCATAACTTTTGAACGTGTGGTCGGAATTGATTTTAGTTGACGGATTTGGAATCAGCGTGTCAAAATCTATATAATGACATGTATAATACTTTAAAATCCGACAAAAAAATTTTGGTCAAAAATCGACATTTTTTTAAGGTATACCCCTTTGAATTTTTTCGATTTTTAGCGAAATTTTTTTTTCCGAGTTTTAAGGTATTATACATGTCATTATATAGATTTTGATACGCTGATTCCAAATCCGTCAACTAAAATCAATTCCGACCACGCGTTCAAAAATTATGACCTTTTTTCTCCAAAAATTTGAAAAAACTAAAACTTTGAGATGCTGTATCTCGAGAACGGTTTGAGATACAGACCTGCGGTTTGAAACAAACAACTTTTCACAATAAACATACTTTTAACGAAATTAAAAATTCGAAATTTTTTAGTGAAATTTCCTGCAGTGAACTTCAACTAGTCATACAAATATCGACTAAAATACAAGAAAATAATACGTAGAATCATTTAGTTACTATATGGAGAAATGATTTAGATATTATAATTGCACAAATGGGAGGAGCCTACTAAGTTTGTGATAAACGAAAATGAATACAAACTGCAAGACCATTAATGCAGGTGACTGTACCTTGGTGAAAGCCCCTCTTGACTTCGAATAAACGAGACTCGACTGTAGTACTACATATTCGTATATCGAATGAATTAACATTTTTTTAATCGATGATGTAACTGATATAATTATATTCATAAAAAAGATGCTCTGTAATAGGTCACATTTATTTTTAAGATAAAAATAATTCGTGTATAATGCATGCTAATACGTATAAAGTAAATAAAAAATACGCCATGACCTAACTAAATCATTAAGTGTTTTGCTCCAGTTTTCATTGAGAAAAGCTCTATTATTTTGTATCGAAAACTTTTATAAATATTTAATTCAAATTATACCAGTGGTTTTAAAAGATTTCTATTCGTATACCTTTTATTTTTAATATTACACTATATAACTTGAGAACTAGTGAACCAATTTGTATCAAACTTTGACTAATTAACGTAGTTACACATCAAAGAAAACTGCATGAAAATCGGATCAGAGGTTTTCTTGGATACGACCATTTTTTAATTAAATGTACGAAATTAGATATATTTGTTGATATTTGATTACTACCCTTTCTGAATATTAATCTATATACATTTAACTGTCTTACAGCGTGATTTGATGACAATCGGTCAATAGGTGTCAAAATGGTGGACATTTAAACTAATTATTTATTTATTAATTATTATATTATCATAGAAACTGATTTACATTGTTTCAAATTTGACGATTCTTTCTTTTATATATTTTGTGTCGTAGTACTTATCATTAGCAAGTGTCCATCACTGCGTGCTCATTACTGGTTTTACTTTATCCATTACTGGTGAAAAAACATGAACAAAATAAAAGGTTATAATTTAAAAAAACAAACTATATTTGCAGACTTTGGTAATTAAATTGATTAAATAAAGAGTTACTTGTTTTATTAGTAAAAACAATAAACCTTGCTCTTATAGCGACCATAACTGATGCCAGTACCTTATAGAAAAATTGTATTTTAATTTTATAGTAATGATATTTGATCCTTTATTTATTTAATATATGCATATTATCACTTTAACGTTATCAATTTATCGAAACTATATATTAAAAAAAAAATACAATTTGATTCGTTGTGACGCACTCTTGTAATTAAAAAACAACTGATTAAATTATAGTTGATAGCTTTATTTACTCTGGATATCGTAAATGAGAATCTCATTAAGGCTTGTTTACATTGACCTCGCACAATATATTAGTTTTGTAAATATTTTTGTAATATTTTTATTATTATAGTGAACACCCTTAACTGTAAAAAAAACTTGTGAACACACTTTACATTTCCTTACTTGAAAACATACTTACTAAATACTGAAATATTATCAAAATCTTACCTTTTCTTCCCTGTAACCATTAAAAAATAAAATAAGTAGTAAAAAATTCGTGCAACTGGCGAACACACTTAATATTTCCCAAATATATGCTTGTATTCTTTTTTTTTTATATATAAATCGATGGATAGAATAAAAATTTTACTTATGTAAATTATAAATTAATAATAATTTGTATTTATAGAAAAAAAGCTACCAGCGAACACACTTAATGTTTAAAACTAACATGATCGTATTGTTTTTTTTATTTTATATAAACTACCCCAGGTGAGTTTTCGTTGTCACCCAATGGGGTAATTGCAAATATTGCAATGACCACCAAAATCAGTACAAATCAAAATTTATGTAAATATACCACCAGCGAACACACTTAATATTTTTAAAAAATGTCAAAATCACGTAAATTTTTGGTATTGTTTTTCATGTATAACCTCTGTCCTAGGTGGGGTTTGACTAAGTTTATTCGAGTATACAATATACAAATACAGAGGTGATTGCAATGTCTACAAATCAACTCATATATTATTCCATTGTTGTTTATTTGATTTGTATGTGACTGAACGATGACACTCTAATTCGAATTTAATCTGTTTCTATTAATAAATAAAACCGATCGTATCTAAGACCGGTCGTACGGTTCAAATCGCAACCGATTCAGGTTTTAGATAAAACTATTTGTTGAACTCGATTAAATTATTTCTTATAATTTTAAAGTAGGTATTAGAACAGGCCTGGCTAACTTAGACAACGTAAAATTATTCGAGGGCCGCACATAAATAATAATATAAAAAACATCTGCCAAGTAAATGCACAGTGCTTCCTCGTGCTAAATTCACCAAAGGTAGTTAATTATTCAACAATTTAAATAAAAACCGATCGTGTTTATATAAATTGCCTGGAATTGGTTAACCTGACTATTTTTAAAAACAAAACACGATTTTTTAAAAATAAATTGAGATAAATCTTTGTACGGGAATATTTTACAACAAACGTTGTAGATCCATATTATAGGAAATTTAATGCTCTACAAAAAATATTCTATAAAACTTTTACGTAACATGTGTCATTCTTGAGATATCTTGAAAAAATAAATATTTTGGGGTGTCACCCCTCCCCCTTACACACGATTTTGATGATTTTGAAATGGGACCGTCCTCAAGCCAGACCTAACCATCCGACCAAATTTCAACAATATCGGTTCAATGGTTCATGAGTTAAGCGTGTGACAAGGATTCAGGGACAGACGGACAGACAGACAGACACGGAACGAAAAGTGTTTGTCTTGACGTGAAACGGAAAGATCAATTTAAAAATTTTGAAATCGGAGAACATTTTTTTTGTCTCAATCTGAAACGATCACAAAGCTTCTCGTATCTTCGATATTGCGAGGAAGCAAAATAATTTCACTTAAAACTTTTGTATGTATTCGAGTTGATATTTCTATGAAATTTCTATGAAAAGTGAAATTAAAACTATGAAAGATGACTAAAAAAAAGCAATGTTTGATTCGGAGTTACGTCGGTGCTTCGACTTACGTACCTATTTTTAGTTAGCTAGAGATAGAAGTTTTCCTGTATTGTCAGTAAATGTAATATTATGCTTGTTCGATTCGGTCGTTATCGTAGATAACTTTTATTTAACGATTGCTTTTTTAAAATGCATTTGATAGACTTTGTAATCTGTATCAACTGTTTATAAATATTTAATGTTAATCGTTTCAAATTTGATTTACTGATCTGGGTTATGAGAAATTGTAAAAATGGTAATGTTATGTATTTTATTTCTAGAGTATTACGACAAATGTAGTTTTAATTGACTCTTATGGTTTATAGAGTTTTGATTTGATTTATTACTATTATCTGGTTTTATGGTCTATAATCTATATGATAGAACTATTAGGTAAAGGCACGTATAAGGTACTGGCGCCAGTCTTAGATATGACCCCAGTAATGGCTATTTTTAAATTAAATGTACTGAATTAGAAATATGTGTTGATATTTGATTACTACCATTTCTGAATATTAATCTATATACATTTAACTGTCTTACAGCGTGATTTGATCACATGAGGCCAATAGGTGTCAAAATGGTGGACATTTAAACCAATTATTAGTATAATTAATTTATTAATTATTATATTATCATAGCAACTGCTTTACATTGTTTCAAATTTGACTATATTTAAATAGGAAGGAGGTCGCGAGGGTCTTTAAGTGCGTGATCCTTTTAAAGATAATAGTGTAAGCTACATTTAAAAAAAAATTTGAGTCTGTAGGATCGCGCCAAGCTGAGATATTAACTATTCAATTTACTTCTTTGTCAGTTTATGAGTTTTAAAAGAGTACATATTTATTTTATCGTTGCCGAGTGTTGTCTATGAATACCCGTTGCACATGTGCATAGATATATATTTATCATCTATGGACCTCATGCATATATATATATATATATATATATGTTATTGTTGATGTTTCCGCAGACTGGCGATAATGTCGTCTTAGATTTCCGGAGTAATCTGCGTCCTTTATCCATTGCAGGCGTACGACGTTTCGGGCAGTGCTCACTGTCCATCTTCAGGTACTGGTTTACTTCTGAGATTGTAGCGCTTTATATACGCTTTGTCACGGTCCGGTGATTTGTGCTGGGTGACCAGCTTGTCATGGTTCGTTGGTTTTTGCCTGGCGGTAGGTTTCTTGATAGATCTAATCACAGGTAACCATGCCGTCGGAAGTCTCTGGCTGTCATCTCTTTTATTCATAGAGTAGTTAGAATGTTTTTCTATTTCTATGGCTTCCATTATAATCCGTGGATATGTTTGGTCACTGGTCGTTATTTTTCTCGTGTTTCCAAAATCTATCTTGTGTCCTGTTTCTGCTGCATGTTGGGCCAATGTGTTGGTTTTCATCATCAGTAGTCAACTCTCTAGTCACACGCTCCAAACAACTTTCGGACAAAGAAAACAGTGAAAAAGAACTTCATCTACTGAAACAAATTTTGACAAATAATGGCTACAGTCAACATAGGATTGCCAAAGCAATAAACAAACCTTCGACAGAGAAAACTGAAATTGAAGAAAAAGAATTTGTGGGCTATGTATGTCTTCCTTTTATTAAAGGCACTACAGATCGTATCAGTAAAACTCTGAAAAAACACAACATCAGAACGATCTTCTCAACGGACACCAAAATATCTAATATTCTTCGGTCTCCCAAAGATCTAGACCCTTTAGAGAACCATGGGGTGTATGAAATACCCTGCAATGAATGTGAACAAGTGTATATAGGACAAACAGGACGCCGCATATCATCAAGAATAAAAGAACATATTCTGGCAGTTAACAAAAAGCAGAAAACCAACACATTGGCCCAACATGCAGCAGAAACAGGACACAAGATAGATTTTGGAAACACGAGAAAAATAACGACCAGTGACCAAACATATCCACGGATTATAATGGAAGCCATAGAAATAGAAAAACATTCTAACTACTCTATGAATAAAAGAGATGACAGCCAGAGACTTCCGACGGCATGGTTACCTGTGATTAGATCTATCAAGAAACCTACCGCCAGGCAAAAACCAACGAACCATGACAAGCTGGTCACCCAGCACAAATCACCGGACCGTGACAAAGCGTATATAAAGCGCTACAATCTCAGAAGTAAACCAGTACCTGAAGATGGACAGTGAGCACTGCCCGAAACGTCGTACGCCTGCAATGGATAAAGGACGCAGATTACTCCGGAAATCTAAGACGACATATATATATATATATATATATATATATATATATATATATATATATATATTATAGGACACTAAACGCTATAACTATATTTGAGCTGTTTGTAAATAAACAATGAAACCCTCGTTAACAAAGGATCTCTGAAATTAAATTTACATACAGACATACACACATAAATGCCCGTTGCCCGTAAATAATAGATGTACATATAATATAATTAATACATCAATTATAATTATACATAATTGATTGAATTTCAAAAAAAAAAATACACATTTAAATTATTATGACCTAACAATAATTTGTGTGATTGTTTTTGTTGCAGTGACAGAAAAGCCGGGCTTCCAGGCGCCTTATGGAGCCATCGACAATGGAATGGTAAGTCAGATATTATAAATAAGTAAGGTACTGGCACCAGTCTTGGATCATACACCCAGTGTTGGAATCTTATTTAATTAAATGTACTAAATTACAAATATTTGTTGATATTTGATTACTACCGTTTCTGAATATTAATCTATATACATTTAACTGTCTTACAGCGTGATTTGATGACAATGGGTGTTAAAATGGTGGACATTTAAACTAATTATTTATTTATTAATTATTATATTATCATAGAAACTGCTTTACATTGTTTCAAATTTGATGATTCTTTCTTTTATATATTTTGTGTCGTAGTACTTATCATTAGCAAGTGTCCATCACTGCTTGTTCATTACTGGTTTTACTTTATCGATTACTGGAGAAAAAACATAAAAAAAAGTTGTCATCTCTTCATTAACGTGAAAAAACTTTTTAAAAAGATTTAAAAAACGTTTTCTAAACAATCTCCATTTACGCGATATTTTCATGGAACCAATTAACCGTGTAAATGGAAGAATTACTGTATTTCAAGAAGGAGCATAAATTGACTCGTTTAAACTTTTTTCCTTTTTTACGTTAAATGCTTGCTTTTTTATAATAAAATATTTTATAAAAAAAATACAAATTTTTAAAAATCATTTCAAATCGAGACTATCGAAGGAATTTATAAATAAATACGGTCTAGTCTCGAACGAATTCAAGCTAATCTCGTCTTTACGTGCAACCCTATGTAATATTAATGTTTTTGTTGATATTATTATTAAAAGACTTTAAAAACATCCTGTACTGTTAATGTGAACTTAAAAATAAACGTGCTATAAAAAGATGAAGAGATATATATAGTTTAATAAATAAGTAAAATGACCCTTTGAAAAATGAATCACATAATTTATATAGTGTTTTGCGTTTTGATTGGATACTAGGAAATTATGTGGTTTATTTTTAGACACAAATTATGACTTTTACGAGAGGGATAAATTATTTCTGCTGACTTTTAAAACATTAGGAACAATACAGTTTTAGCTTGCGTGAGATGTTGTAAGAAACATCCTGTAGATTTTAATAATTTAACCCAGTTACAGATTTTTTTCGACTTTTTAATTTTTATTTTGTTTCCTCGTAATATCGAAGATACGAGAAGCTTTGTGATCGTTTTAAAATTAGACGAAAAAGATCGTTCTCCGATTTCAAAATTTTAAATTGATCTTTCCGTTTCAAGTCAAGACAAACACTTTTCCGTGTCTGTCTGTCTGTCTGTTCCCTGAATCCTTGTCACACGCATAACTCATGAACTACTGAACCGATATTAATGAAACTTTTGTAAGGGGAAGGGTGACATTCCAATTATTTTTCTTAAAGATATCTCAAGAACGACACATGTTACGTGAAAATGTTATAGAATTTTTTTTGTAGAGCATTAAATTGCTTATAATATAGGTCACCACAACACAATTTTAGTTGTAAAATATTCCCTTAAATATGATTTAATTTGACGTTTGCAAAAATTTAGATTTTGATTGAAATTGTAAAAAATATACGAAAAAATAATCAGGTGCGTCTTAAGAAAATTTATTATTATTAATTAATTAACCAATGCTAGGCAATTTATCTGAACACAATTGGTTTTTATTTAATTTGTTGAATAATTAACTACCTTTGGTGTATTTAGCACGAAGAAGCACTGTGCATTTACTTGGTAGATGTTTTCTAAATTTTTAATTCAACTGCAAAAAACTCGGTTTTTGTAAAATACATAATATAAGTGATATAAATTTCATGATACCGATTAAAATAAAGTAGGTACTTTCTTACGTAATGTTGTTTAAAAATCTCTGCGTATGAAACTAAAAAAAAGACGTGACTTGCGTTTAGAAACCAGTCCGGCGAGAAAATTTAATTTCACCGAACTTGCAATATATTTTGACCTGAAGAAAGATAACTTTTCCTGGACAAAATAAATCAGTAGATGCACTGGGGGTTAGAATCGGTGTCCTGCCCCCCCTCCCCCTCTTTACCTTCCACTGTTGTATCTCTGTCACGATCTTCTTTACCAAAGTTTGTGTTAGTGGATGTCATAGTTCAGATCACTGTCGCAAGTATGCGTTACAGGAAAAATAATTAAACTGTAAGATATCTATTGTACGTGAAACCGGGCATTAAATTTAAAAAAAAATCGTTTCGTGTTAACTCGAAAACTACTTAACCGATTTTGATAGGACTTTCTCTATTCGAAAGCCTAAGATCTTAGAATTAATTTGCACTGAGGTAAAGGCACCAGTTATGGCCGCTATAAGAGCAAGTTTTTTTTTGATTAATGGGCTTGTTTTTTGTAATTCTCATCAACAAAAGTAATTATTTATTTAATCAATTTAATTATCAAAGTCCGCAAATATAGTTCGTTTTTTTAAATAATAGCCTTTTATTTTGTTTATGTTTTTTCTCCAGTAATGGATAAAGTAAAACCAGTAATGAGCACGCAGTGATGGACACTTGTTAATGATAAGTACTACGATACAAAATATATAAAAGAAATAATCGTCAAATTTGAAACAATGTAAAGCAGTTGCTATGATAATATAATAATTAATAAATAAATTATACTAATAATTAGTTTAAATGTCCACCATTTTGACACCTATTGGCCTCATGTGATCAAATCACGCTGTAAGACAGTTAAATGTATATAGATTAATATTCAGAAATGGTAGTAATCAAATATCAACAAATATTTCTAATTCAGTACATTTAATTACAAATTTGCTATTACTGGGGTCCTTGCCAAGACTACCTAATATGAGAATTGATTTACGCCAGGGCCGTATCGAGGATAATTAACAGTTAATATTTTTTTAATAAAAAAAAATATATCAAAGTTGGCATGGTATAGGAGCCAGTCGTGTAAAAATTTACCAATTTCTCGTAAATAAGAAATGATTCAAATTATTTCGCAACTTACAGATAGCGGTCCCTGTTTTCATTTGTGTTTTTATCTCTTGTGAAATTCTAGATCTGTAACTATTATTGCAAAGATCTTATAAAGTTGTCTGTGTGTCTGTGTTTCTTGTTATCTTATTTATCGCATTTGTATCGCCGCAGCCACCTACTCGCTTTTTTATACATACAGCGTAAATATATACAGGGTGGTCCGGTTTGGGATACATATATTTCAAGAGCTGATTCCTTGGCTCATTGTGAGTAGAAAATTGTACGGGAAGGTGGGGTCTATCTTCAACACACTCTGAGCTACAGGGTGTTTAAAAACTTCCTTCAGAGTAGTACTTACAAACAAAGATTATCTCATAACTTCCAAAGTAACGTAACTAGAGCAACCAAAGTGAGTCAGTTTCATAGGTAATTAACTTACGTATTTTTCAATATTAGCGTTTTTGCCGGCCGTGTTTCCAGTTCAGAGTTATTGCTCATCAAAGTCAAAAAATATGTTTATTTTTTTGAAATTTTTTATGAAAATTGCATTTTTCCCCAAAAGTACCTATAATATGTGGTATTTTTTATCATTATTTTGGTGTGTCATAATGTTATCTACAAATTCACTATACAAAGTTTTGGAAAGTGACTATTTTTCTACCTACCCTATTAAATGAAACAGTCATAAATTTTTTGAAACTAACCTAACCTACTACTCTGAAAGAAGTTTTTAAACACCCTGTAGCTCAGAGGGTGTTGAAGATAGACCCCACCTTCCCGTACATTTTTTTACTCACAATGAACTAAAGAATCAGCTCTTAAAATATATGTATCCCAAACCGGACCACCCTGTATATAACTGTATATGTTGTAATGTATACTTAATAGAAAATTATTGTAGTGCGGTATTTTTTAAAATGGATTATAAGTTGTGAGATAAAATATTATAGGTATATATATACTTAATACAGAACAATAAATGAAAGTGGACTACTTTTATAAAGTATATTTTTAATGTTGTTATTGTAAAAGGTATTTACACTGTAGATTATAGAATAGATATCGATAAATTGTGTATACCTAACTACTGCATTTTTGATTCAATTAATTTTATTTGATATTGTAGGGGTAGTAAAATTATTTATTTATTTTAAACTACTATTGTTTTTACTTCCATGTTCTGAAAGAAAAGGAAGTATTGTAATACCATCGAAAAATCGTGTCCGAGATGATGATAGATTCTGATTGTAACTTCAAAATTTAAAGAAAAGTTAATTTTGTGCGTGTGTCTGTAAAAATGCACCGATCTGAATTATTTTTTGTGGAAAATGTTTGTCTCAGTGAGTACTCCAGACCTATTGATTTTGGTGTTAATCGGATTAGGGGTTTTGGAAATATTCAAAATTTTGTAACTATTATCGTCTATAAAAAACGAACATTGCGAGTATTATTTCACTAATTTTGATAAGACTTGGTACATTTGTAGTTCAATTGAACCCAAGGGACATTTATTATTTGTACGTGCCTAAACAGCCATGTCTGTCTGATTTTCTCTGTAACAGCTGAACGGATTTTATTGCGATTTTCACAAATATAGGGTATAGTGAATTATAATTTGTTTATTTTCCAGGCGTACGCACTAAGTCCGACGGGCACGGGGTACGGTGGCGGTGGCGGCGGCGGCGGCGGTCCGAGCCCTGTGGGGTCGATGGCAGGCGGCGGCGCCGAGCCGTTCGCCGCGGACTCACCGTACTTTCCGTTCGGTAACGCGGCCGGCGGCGGCGTCGTGCCGCGCGTGGCCAACACAGCGGCGCCCCTGCCGCAACACCGCCCTCACCAGCACCAGCAGCAACAGCAACAGCAGCAACAACAACAACAGACGTCGCCCATCAAGCCGCAGAGACAGCCCCAGCACGCGAGTCCCAGGGGGGCCGCGGCGGTGCTCAAGGAAGAACCACAGCCCGCCACGTTAGAACCACATTGGGTGAGTCGACACTTCATTATGATTTTGTCTGTTTTTTACCTCAATGTTCCGAAGGAAATGGAAGTATTGTTCCTAATACATTTAGAAAAACAAATTGAGATAAATCTTTGTATGGGAATATTTTACAAGAAACGTTGTAGACCTATATTATAGGAAATTTAATGCTCTACAAAAAAGATTCTATAAC
Source organism: Sialis fuliginosa (assembly GCA_961205875.1). Lineage (NCBI taxonomy): Eukaryota > Metazoa > Arthropoda > Insecta > Megaloptera > Sialidae > Sialis > Sialis fuliginosa. The sequence goes on along the minus strand of OY540818.1, from coordinate 20,114,049 downwards.
ATTTTCACATAACATGTGTCGTTCTTGAGATATCTTGAAAAAATAAATATTTTGGGGTGTCACCCCTCCCCCTTACACACGATTTTGATGATTTTTAAATGGGACCGTCCTCAAGCGAGACCCAACCAACAAAGTTTTATTAATATCGGTTGATTAGTTATGCGTGTGAAAGTATTCATGGGACAGACGTACAGACATGAAACGAAAAGTGGACTGAAACGGTCAATTTTTTGTCTCAATCTGAAACGATCACAAAGCTTCTCGTATCTTCGATATTGCGAGGAAGCAATACATTAACATTATTATGATAAAAAAGTTTTATAGTTTGTTAGGTAGCAAATTAAACATGAAATTGAAATTTAGTTGATTCGGCTTCTGAAGATGTTTTTCTTTATAAATTCAGCTGCTCGAGATTTTATTCTTTGCAGTAAAAGTAACTCGAATCAATAACAGTTAGAGTTAGTTGTGTATATATATATATAAGTAAATAAAACGTATTTATCTGCTGTACAGCAGACGGGCTATTTGTAACAATTGCCTTTGATGTATGCAATTCAGTGTAAGTACATCTACATCTACATCTACACTGTTGTACTGAACTATATTTGTAGGTACGATCAGTTAGATTAGGTACATAACGATTTAATCAAACTAACAACACTGTGTTTTAGTTGTACAGAAAACACTAAAAAAACAAACATCTGGTTACAGTGCTTTCTTGTGTGGAATTTACCGTGTATCTTTGTAAGGGTATATTTAACTGAAAAAATTGTAATTATCTTTTTTATAGACAATTTAAACCTCTATAGAAATGATTCAATACAATTTTCGTGTAGAATGCGTCATTCTTGAGATATTTTTAAAATTAACTAATTCAAAATTCGTAAAACATCTGGTTACAGTGCTTCCTTGTGTGGAATTTACCGTGTATCTTTGTAAGGGTATATTTAACTGAAAAAGTTGTAATTATCTTTTTTATAGACAATTTAAACCTCTATCTATATAAATGATTCTATACAATTTTCGTGTGGAATGCGCGATTCTTAAGATATTTTTAAAATTAAGTAATTCAAAATTCGTGATGTTTTAAAATTAATATCAAATAAACGGCTGAACCGATCTTGATGAAATTTGGCGGGGAGATAGCTTGCATCCTGATGAAGGACTTTGTATCCTGAAAAAAATAAAAATACAAATCGCACGGGCGTTATGGCGGGAAATTTGTAATTTGAATTTAAAAAAATATTTTCATCGTTTTTTCGAAAAATTAAAAAAATTGCGTCAAATACCCCTATTCCTTACATTGAAAACAATCGCTAATATTAGTGTCAATGTCAACAAATTCAATAAAGGGTTTGGGGGGGATAGTTTAGTCGTTTATAGACAAGGGTACGTACAAATTGGAACGTGTATATTTATTTGATACCCTCGAAGGGGGGGGGGGAAGACGGATAGCAGTCCGGTAATTGAGTTGTCCGTTCTCGAAGTGTCCTTCCGGGGGAACGTGCCCCGCACACAGAAGTTCTAAAAGTTGGCGATTCTGTACTGTCACTTCTAAAATACTTGACTTTTGTCTTGTGAGAAGATATTATTTTTATTACAAATGGGCAACTTTTAGAAGAGCCCTGAAGATGTCCACTGCAATAATGTGTGACGAAACGTTGGCCGATAACACGACCAAACCGACACCCAGAAGCCAAGATAGCCATAGTAGTAAAACTTACGACTTACGATTAACTTTTCTCTCGGTGTAATTCTTGTAAACTTATCTAAATTTGGCTGTTAGGCGGTTATTACACTATCAAAGAAATATGACAGTGTAATAAGTCAACTTTTATAATATTTATATGATCATAGTTAATAATGACAGTCTCTTATATTTGATCAAAGTTTTTTGACGTCAAAAACAAAATGGCGACTACCAAGTTATCACTGACAGTTACAATTACATAATTATTAATATATGAATATCAACAAAATCCAGTACCTATTATATGATAATCTTCTTATTGATTATAAAAACCACAATACACGGTTGTAAATTCAAACCTCGATCGCGTCAATTGACGAACATCCACGCACTGATATTCAAAATGCACCAAAAAATAAGAAAATATCCCTAGATAATATTGAGAAAATATTATCAAATATTTTATGTAGTGTAATAGAACAAAATCTCGTATTTTATCAAAGAAATATGATCAAAGATCTTTGACATATTTATTTGATAGTATAATAGCCGCCTTAACAGTTAATCAATTTTGCTTGGAAATGAAATTACACATTATGATATTCTGTGATACATTATAATGTATTTGGCTCCAGAACAGAGTTAGTTAGCATGATGGGTATATCTATATGAATTTGCGCCTTCATTAATATTAATGAACAACTTTGTTTCAGTAATTCCAGTGTTTGTCTATCTATCTATCTATATATGTGTATTATATGTATGTCTGAAATCCAGACACTAAATATATATATATATATATATATATACATATGTAGTCGTATGTATTATACATCTATTGTAGTAATAGTTTATAATCAATACAGATCAATATATGTATGTAAATAAGTACCTAATATGTACAATTTTGGGATTAGACTGTTGCACATTATTCAGATTATATGTTTCAATTTGTAATAACAAACAACAGTCGAAAACTATAACGTAAAGGAACCAGTTATGGCCGCTATAAGAGCTAATAAAACAAGTAACTCTTTATTTAATCAATTTAATTACCAAAGTCGGTAAATATAGTTTTTTTTTTTAAAATATTGCCTTTTATTTTGTTTATGTTTTTTCTCCAGTAATGGATAAAGTAAAACCAGTAATGAGCACGCAGTGAGATAAGTACTACGACACAAAAGATATAAAAGAAAGAATCGTGAAATTTGAACAAATGTAAAGCAGTTGCTAAGATAATATAATAACTAATAAATAAATTATACTAATAATTAGTTGAAATGTCCACCATTTTGACACCTATTGGCCTCATGTGATCAAATCACGCTGTAAGACAGTTATTAAATGTATATAGATTAATATTCAGAAATGGTAGTAATCAAATATCAACAAATATTTCTAATTCAGTACATTTAATTAAAAATTTGCCATTACTGGGGTCCTTACCAAGACTGGTAAGGTTAGTGAAAACCGGAAAAAAATCTGTTCAGCAGTTACTGAGAAAATCGTACCCAGACAGAATGTATTATATAAATGTAATTTCAGAATTAAAAATACTTTTGAATTCGTATATTCTGAAATATTAACTCCCCCCCTCCCCCTCCACTCCTTGTTTTTCATATACAGTGTACTCCAAGTTGATTAAGACATAGGGGCAGTTAGAAATGTTGTAGTAACCTTTGGTCAAATTTAACGAAGTGTGATTGGTGCATTTTGAAATACCGCCACAAAATTTAATAAAATTGTAATTAGTATTTTGTTTTCAAATTTATATCTGCCATAAAATATTATTATAATTTTATCTAGGATGCTTAAATTAATGAAAATAAAGTTGAAAACAAAATACTGTTGATTAATTTCAAATTGCACCAATCACACTTCGTTAAATTTGACCATAGGTTACTACAACATTTCTAATTGTCCCCATGTTAAATTTCCTATGTCTTAATCAGCTTGAAATACGCTATAATCGTAGATAATAAAATTATCACTTGATCGTATATAAAATAAACACTGCCTTACAAATTCACAAGGAACGTAGTTCAAACTTATATTCTCGCGATGGAGGAAAAAAATATATATATATATAAAACACTACTCTGTGATGCGAAAAAGTTATCTTGAAACTTTGCACATATTTCTTACAAGAATTGGAGAATTATTTTGTATTTTGTGAAAAATTATGTAGTGAAGTTAGTTTCGTTTCCGCTTTTTGTTGTCTCTGAAATTTACGACACGGAGTCCGTGGCGTGAGATGGAGGGCGTAGTAGTAGCAGCGTCTCACCCCCCCCCCCCAGATTAAGGGATATATATGTACGGTTAGTGAACACGGTATTGTAAAATAGGTCGTTCTTGCCATAGACATAGAGAATGGACCAGGTATCTGACTCGAAAACAGAGCCGTGTCAAAAGAAAGAGATGGAAATAGGTTTGGAATATACTTGTCCTTTTTTCAAACATTCATTCTTGGCCTCGAACATTAAAAATATTCATAGAGGTTAAAAAACAAAAAATAATTATTGATTTCTAAATAATATAAGTTTCGAATTTTTTGACCCAATTTTTATATATTTTTTCGTAGCTTCGTAATGTAACCTAATATTAAAAAAAATATTTAAAATTTTGTTGAGTAAATCTTGTATGTGCTGTTTGTAAATGCAGCAATCTACCTCATCATTTTGTAGCAAAGCAACCACGTGTGGGGGGGGGGGATTGATTTAAAACTATTTTTTATTAATTCATATTTAATATTTTTGGTAGCAAAAATGTTATTTTCCCGGAATATCCGTTCATAATTTTGCAAATTTCTATCAGATCAATTGATGTTTTTTTTTTTAATTTCCTCGATGAAATATGAACCATTATAGTATGTGTAATGTTTATATTATTTATTTTTCTAATAAAAAACTTATTGCACAAAAATCACAAGATAGATATACAAAAATATATCTGACAGAAATACTACCCTGAACTATAGTAAGCTTCCAGTCTGATTCTTAGAAAAAGAGATAGATATATGTCCAAACTACACTGCATCTCTCTCTCACTTATTGAACAGATGTTACACCATTTTGTTAATACAGAATGCACTGTCCATTTTTTTTGTTTTTTAACCTTTTTATATATATCTATGTATATTTTTAATGTTCGGGGCCAAAAATGAAATAATTAAAAAAGGACAAGTATATTCCAAACCTGTTTCTATCTCTTTCTTTTGACACGGCTCTGTTTTCAAGTCAGATGCGTGGTCCATTCTCTATGTCTATTTTCGTAAATCCTTAAATTCGTTAATAGCGCCCTAAAGTGTGATACCGTGTCTAAACACGTACACACCCCCTGTTCACGAAACGACTAACCGAAGAGGGCTGTAGCCAAGTGGGTTGTGGGTAGGAGGGGGTGGGGGGGGGGTTGTAGAAGAAGAGAGGTAAAGCTGCGATGCTGAGACACAATGTCCCGTGTTACTACATGGACACTGTTAAAGAAATTACCGTGCAAAAGGACTGCATTTGTCCACCGCCTCTATAGAGTAGATGTGCTTAATAAATAATCGATCGATATTTTGTAGGGTAAACAAATTTATGTACCTAATTAATTAATATTTATTGTTGTCAATGTAAATTGATGCAAATATGAAGAAAAAAAAATACATATTTTGTTTGTTACCTTTTCACGGCTAAACCGCTGAACCGATTTTTATGAAATTTGGCAGGGAGATAGATTGCATTCTGTGAAAGGACGTAGGCTACTTAGTATCTCGAAAAATTTATTTTTATATTTTTTATTTTTTTATTTTTATTTTGTTAAAGAATTACCCGTGCAAAAGGACTGCATTTGTCCACCGCCTGTAGAGTAGATGTGCTTAATAAATAATCGATCGATATTTTGTAGGGTAAACAAATTTATGTACCTAATTAATATTTATCGTTGTCAATGTTGATTGATGCAAATATGAAGAGAAAAAAATACATACTTTGTTTGTTACCTTTTCACGGCTAAACCGCTGAACCGATTTTGATGAAATTTGGCAGGGAGATAGCTTGCATTGTGAGGAAGGACATAGGCTACTTTGTATTTCGAAAAAATTATTAGTATGTACGAATTATAGGTTATACTTTTTTAGAGTAGACATCTAACGTGCAAATTCGTAACTAAAAACCTGTTTTATCGACTGTTTAAACTAAGTTCGCGGATAACAGTTAGTTAATAATAAATTCAACAATAAAACTGTACATTTAAAACTGTCTACTGGACAAACGGAGAAACTGTGGTTTCTTAGTCACATAAACTAAAAATATACACATTGTCCACAATAAAACAATGTCACTCGACACGTGTTTCGACTTCACAAGAAGTCCTCATCAGGAGCCTAACAGTTCCAGACTGTTATATTTATATTTTTAGTTTAAGTGATTTAAAACTTTGGCATTAACTAAGACCTAGGTCAAATTTACGAAGACTTTTATGAAGAAAGCTTTTATCTCTTCTCTCTCTCTTCACACACACACACACGTATATTTATTGGGTCCGCTATTCACTAGAGCTATAAAATACTCAGAGTAACATCGGGGGAAATGCGTCACCGTCATCAATATTTGATTCGACATAGAATACCACTTCACCCGATGGAGGTGGTGTCCATAGCCCAGCTTCACCCTCCCCCTGTCCCCTTCCTGGAAGGCAGAACGGTCCCTAGATAGGGGACTCTTTGCGAGTGATGTATTTATGGAACGTTTAACTCATTTAGGAAATAGTTACATTTAATTTTTTTGATGATCGAATTTTCATTATTAAAATAAAAATCTAAAAAAATTCTGTACCGGGAAATAGGTTAAAATTTTTATAAGTTAATCGAAAAAATAAAGAAACCCTGTGTGTCTGTATGTCTGTCTGTCTGTCTGTCTGTATGTCTGTCTGTCTGTCACAGCCTTGTAGCTACTGAACTGTTTGATCTATAAAACTGAGATTTGGTACAATTGGTGGTCCTGAGTTATAAAAATAAAGTTTTTTTGCGCTTTTTAAGGGGGGGGGGGGTATGGGTTTACCGTTACTTCATCCTAGAGACTGGGGTATCAAATGAAAGCTGAAATTTAAAGTTGCTAAGGTTTTTTTTATTTAATTTTTCTTTTAACAAATTTTCAAAAAATCTTTTTGAACAAAATACTTCTTTGTTAGATATCAAATTGGAGTTGAATAAACTATAGGTCGAGACTGGGGTTATAAGTTTACTAATAAAAAAAACAAAAGGTGATTTTTAACTCTCGTATCATATTTTTCGTAAAATGTAAATAACGTTGAGTAGGTATATTATATGTATTATACATTTCTATATTCTTCTTTTTAGTTCCCTGGTTTATTATTTCGTAATCCGTTGGTTGCAAGACTCAAGACAACCTGTATTTTTACAATGGGTCTTATTGTATGTGATATAATCTTATACAATATATACCTACTGTATGTTCTTGCTGTCACTAATGTTGTTTCAATGTATGTAATAATATAACTGGTCAATTTTTTTCTTGTACGTACAACATATATATGTACATACATTCTAGTTGTGTTTACCTTTCATTCATAGGCGTCACTGTAATCTTTCTAACGAATTAATGTGTAAGGTAATGGCACCAGTTATGGCCGCTTTAAGATCAAGGCTTACTGTTTTTTTTTTGGGGAATGACGGGCTTCTTTTTTTGTAATTTTCTTGAACTCATGTTACTAATAATTTATTAAATATCAACAAATATTTCTAGTTAGAAATATTTGTTGATATTTAATAAATAGCTGATACCCGCGGCTTCGCTCGCGCAGATTTCTAAATTCCTACCCTCCATAAATGACAGGGGATGAAATACGAAATTTTTCTTATGTTTTACTTTTTATTCATTATACTAAATCGTAAATATCTCGGTTCCTATTAGAGATAGGGGGTTGTTCCCCCCCCCCCCCTAAAACCCCCGCGCTCGTAGTATTTTTCCTGCCGGATTGAATAAAACTAATTTCAACCCTCCATATGTGACAAGAGATGAAATAAAATAAATAAAAATTACCATACAAACTTTTACACCCCCTTTTACCCCCGTAGGGGATGAATTTTGAAAAATCCTTTCTTCCTGAAATTTCACGTTTCTAAATCCAGGGGTTTCGGCTCGGCGATGATTAAACAGTCAGGGATTACTCTTGATTTTTTTTTATTATTCCGAGAAATATCTTAAGCACGGTCTTAACACTCTAGTTATGATTCGTACGTTGCAAGATGAGAATAACTGGTGCCAGGCATTCCCTGGCAGCGTTGTCCTTTGTCTGCGGCCTAGCCATGCAGTCTATACTCGCTGTAACGGACGTCAGATCTCTACATTCAGATAGAACCATGTGTTCTGTAAGTGTACACCTATAGCGCTGTCTCTCTCTAGCAGGGGAATGTTGGGTGGACGGATGAGACTATGATCTAATGCTTGTGTGATTGTGCTAAATTAAAGAGGCGTATCTAGTAGGTTTTATTTGGGGTGTGTTATTTTTCACTTTTATAAATTACCGAAATTTCCACGCAATTTCAGAATCGGTTTCTGTAAAAACGTAGGTTAGGTTAGGTAAAAGTGAAACAAATTACAAATTTTTCATGTTTTTTTGACAGTTAACGATACAAATACATACTTTAGTTTTGTCTACTAGATGCGCTTATGAATAACCATTTTAAATACTTACGTCATTTGAACTGTACGATACAACACGGACTTTAAAAATCAAAAAAGTGTTTCATTTTTAACCTCTGATTTGGGAAAAAGTGAAACAGGCCTCTAATGGAAAATATTTATAGAAAAATTAAAAGAAAAGCTACTTTGGCAAGTTTGATTTATCTTCTTTGTGGCATATCAATGTGAAATGTGTAACTTTAATTAATATCTGAGCTATACAGAAAGTTATGTGCAAAGAATTAACTAACAGACATTGACTAACAGGGTGTAGAAGGGGTGGCACATCACTTATTAGGCGATTCATATTTTCAGATCGCTTTAACAAACCTTTAATGATGATGTCAGTTTTTATAATTCTCCTATAAACAAGTTAGTTTTTTAGTTGCAAGCTTGTTTCACTTTTACCCCATTTTTTTGGTGTTTCATATTTACCCCGCTTTTATAATCTTTTTCAATTTTATATATTTTTATTAGAAATTTTCATTTAATTTATATTAGGATAGTAGGTTTTAGAACAGTGAAAGTTCCATCAAATTCGGTTCAGTAGTTTTCATGTAAAGTCATTCGAATGTATGCCCGGTTTCACATAATATATGCTCCAGTTTTTTTTTTTAAATATAGCTTACACCATTATCTTTAAGACTATCTAATGTCCGAAGACCTTCGTAACCGCCTTCGGCTATTATTAAGAAATTTAAATTGAAAATTTAACAAATAAGTTGAATAGTTAATATCTCAGCTTGGCGCGATCGAGGAGACTCCAGTTTTTTTTTAAATATAGCTTACACCATTATCTTTAAGACTATCTAATGCCCTAAGAGATTTTATGAAAAAAATATCTTCTGTAAAAAAAATACATATAATTTTTTTGGTGTTCAAAATCAAAATATGCTACGTAACTTTTGCACCAGCCTGTACATCAGTACTCATATTTAAATACATATATCTCACGTAGATGTAATGTATGAAACGCAATTAGCATTTGTAAATATTTTGATTATAATAATTATTGTTGTAACTTAATAACGTGTTGTTGATAAAACAAACTTAGAATCTGAGCAAGACGGTGTTTGCATCTCTGTCCGTTGTCAGGACGGCCGATAGCTCTGCGTCGTTTTAACTTAAATAACGCTTCGGGTGTTTCGTTTTGCAAAATACACCAGCGGTATTCAATAATTCAAGAATTAACATAGTACACCTTCGGATTATTATAATATAGTAAAAGTTCTTTATTCGCGGGGTATATGTTCCATAAATATGCCGCGAATACAGAAACCGTGAATACGGAATGGTAATTTATATGGGATTATAGGGGATACGTTCCTAGGTGACAAAATAAATAAACAAATCAATTTAATTGAAGTTTTTGACCAGATTGATTAATTATTATCTTCAGGCTTAGGCAATGGTTTAAAGAATTTTGTAATTTTTTGTTGCTTGGCAGTTTTTAAAAGCTCCTTCAATTCAGACTGATATTCAGCAGTGGCATTAGCAATTTGCCTCTTAAAAATAAGACTTCGTTCCATAGACGGATCAATTTTCATAAAGAAATCACAAAGCTCATTTGCCATTCTTAAACCTTCACTAAGATTTTTCAAATTAAATGTCACGTTTCCTGATTAGATCCGCGAATAAAGAAATCTTTAGCCGCGAATATAGGAATTGGGTTGCATTTATTAATCCGCGAATAGTGAAAACGCGAATGAAGGAAGCGCGAATAAGGAGCTTTTACTGTATAAATTATCTGATTCCTATTATTGTAAATTTGGCCTTATAATAGAATAATGAGGCTTGTATCCAGAAATTAAAGTATCTATGTACCCCCCCCCCCCTCCCGTCCCCTCCCCCTACCTAAACGTATATTATTTGAGGTTATGTTTAACTTATTTGCAAAAATTATTTTAATTTATTTATTAATATAAAACATAGTTATTTGTGGGGGGAGGGGTATAGTTTTAGAGAGAGGTTATACTGTCATGATATGTCTGAAGTTAAATTAAGCAGTGCTTTCAACTGTGTGACACGAGTGAAGGTGACAACGAGCCGAAGTTAGTCGTGTGTAATGTGCACCAGACTTCGCGTTGAAACTATTTAACATGGGTACAATGAAATGTATTTGATAATATCGTGTATTAAATAAATGCAGTTTTAACGAGAGCCAACGCTAAATTGGTAAATGAGACGCCGCCTACTTTATATTATATTATATTCACTGCTTAGCTCTTTGGTGAGATAGCGTATTATACATTATAACACATATATCACTTGTGGGATTCTAAAGTACACTCCAGTGAAAGATTCGTCGAAATCGGTCCAGCGGTTTTTGAGATAAATTGAAAAATAAAATTTTTATCAAGTACAGTTTTCTGATCAACGTATCGAAGTTCGACTGTATCATTCTTTATAAAAATGTATAAAAAAATCGAAAAAATTCATTTTACCTAAGTTCGACTGTATTTAACGAAATCAACCGAATCGGCCCGAAATTCAAACCATGTCAGAACACCTCAGTACAAGTTTATGAAATTTATTAATAGTAATTAAAGTTTTATAATGAAAAGAAGTGTCTTAAATTTCTTAAAATCAATTCTGCGATAGTTTTTAAAATCGCATAGTGTGATTATTTTGGTGCATATATTATACAAAGTAGAAGTGTTGTTCTGTGACCGACGTTTCGTACGCGATGTCAGTGTACAGGTGACATGATGGATTACAATACTAACTTGTACACGAAATGGAGAAATTGTGATAATAGGGTTTGGGGGGGTTGTGATGAGCAACAGTACAATGTGGTAGGTTTTTTCATATTTTTAACCGACTTCAAATTCGGCTGTGAGGTACTGGCACCAGTTATGGCCGCTATAGGAGCAAGGTTTACTGTTTTTGTGATTCTCATGAACTCATGTTACTAATAAAACTCTTTATTTAATCAATTTAATTATCAAAAGTTCGCAAATTGTTTTTTTAAATTATAGCCTTTTATTTTGTTTGTTTTTTTCTCCAGTAATGGATAAAGTAAAACCAGTAATGAGCACGCAGTGATGGACACTTGTTAATGATTACAAAATGATACTATGGGAAAAATAAAAAAACTTAAAAAAAAAATAAAAAAAAACTAGTAACACTGAAAAGTATAATATAATAATTAAATTTAATATTTTTTGAAGTCAGTGTGAAGCCAATAAATTGTTTTTTTTTCAGTATTTTAAAAGTTTTTTTTATAATTTCTGGAGTTGGAAATTTATAAACATAATACTCGAGAACTGTAAGTTGCAGATACTTCAGAATGTTGCGTAGTAAAGCCTAATTTTACGTATTAAAGTTTCAAATTAATTTGATGAATTTTATAATTGATATATTATGCTGAAAAAAAAATTATTAAAAATTCAGAATCATTATATTCCTTCTATGGTTCAAAACTTAGGGGTCACGCTGTATATAAAAACATAATTAATCTCATATATATAATAATATGTATAATAAGTAACATTTGTTAGTAATGTTTTATTTTTTTATAGGAATGTAAAATTCAATTTTGTATTTTCAATATGTTCTTTTAGTATTAATCACATAATATAATTTTATTAATGTCCAACTATTAAATATAGCGAATTATTTCGGTTAAAATAAATTATTATTTGTATTTTTTATATATGTTACAGATTACAGTAATAAAATCTATAAAATTGAACAGAAAAGCAACTGTTTTTTTAGTTTTAGCTTCAAAATTTACAACTGTTTCTAAAAAAAAAAAAATAATTTCATATAATTTCTGTTTTTGTAAAACGCGGTAAAAATCACGTCTCTAAGAATAAATTGAACACTTTTTTAACAAAATAAGTAAACATTCTTTGATGATATCGGGTATTATGAGTCAATTCTCTGTAGATAATTTATGGGCTTGCCTTTATAAATATGACTAATTTTGATTTATCTATATTTTTTAATTATCTCTTGTTTGTCGAATTTCCAAATAACTTCTTTCGTGTTACTTTACTGTATAAAATACAGAAATTATATTTTAATGTATATACAGGTATCTTTAATATTAATTAGAACAGTGTTTCCCAAAAGTCTTACACGATTATTGTAAAAATATTAACCTCAAAAAAAAATCCAAATATTTAGGATTGAAAATAATGTTTAATCCGAGAGAGAAAAGTATTTCGGCAGGTAAAGTGTTAATCAAGCCCATTAACACCTGTGGAACAAGAGAAATAACTTCCTTATCTGTTAGTGAATGCACGTACCGACAAAAATTATTGAATTATTTATTATCATTATTAATAATGTTAATTTGATTATCTATAGATATATCTAAAATTAGACACAAATTGATGTAATAATATTTTTTTTATAGTAATTTGTTTTTATCTATTGTCACAAATTTATGTTTAATGTGGCATTAACTTGTTAATAATTTATGGGAATAAATGATTTAGTAATTGTTTAATAAATAAAATTATTAATTAACATTTTCTAATATTAATAATAAATTAATTTAAACATTCTTAGAAATTCTGGTTATTCATTATTTAGATAATTTATCAAGAAGGGGGGAGGGGATTAGAACGGTTAGTTAATTTATTTATTTAAGGAAGTGGTACCAGTCTTAGATATGACTCCAGTAATGGCTATTTTTTAATTAAATGTACTGAATTAGAAATATTTGATTACTACAATTTTTGAATATTAATCTATATACATTTAACTGTCTTACAGCGTGATTTGATGACATGAGGCCAATAGGTGTCAAAATGGTGGATATTTAAACTAATTATTAGTATAATTTATTTATTAATTATTATATTATCATAGCAACTGCTTTACCTTGTTTCAAATTTGACGATTCTTTCTTTTATATCTTTTGTGTCGTAGTACTTATCATTAGCAAGTGTCCATCACTGCGTGCTCATTACTGGTTTACTTTATCCATTACTGGAGAAAAAACATAAAAGGATATACTTAAAAAAAAAAAACTATATTTGCGGACTTTGGTAATTAAATTGATTTACAAAAAAGAACAAAAACAGTAAACTTTGCTCTTATAGCGGCCATAACTGGTGCCAGTATCTTATAATATAATATTTTATCTATGATTAGATTAAAAATAAATATAAAATAAAATCGATTTCGTTTTGCAGATTGTACAAAAGTTTTAATTGTCTTTTAGAAAGATGGTAGCGCCTACTTTATATCGTTTTTTTACGTAATAACTTTTGGGCAAGGCCGTAGATTCCGTTGTCACGATATTTTGAGTAATAATTATTACTGAAAACTCAAACAAGCCGTGTAATGAGTCAGTCAGTGAGTCCGGTGACGTAACTCGATTACTTAAAACTAGTTTTGTTATTATTGTTATATTATGTAGATATTTTGTTTTTGTTCGCAAAGGTTGTTGTTCTACCCCTCTTGTTTTGCTAATTGTGGAATTACAGTAGAATTCTGTACAAGTATAATACGAAAATTTGAAATTTAAACCATGAAATTTTGAGATTTAGAGATCGTTAAAAATATTTTTTTTTTATATTATAGAAAATTACGTGAAAAGTTGAAATTTTCAAACTGCAGGTCTGTGTCTTAAAAGTTTCAAAGAAAAATGGCCTTAATTTTTAAAAGAATGGTCAGAATTAATTATTAAAGATAATGGATTTGGTCTAAAATTTGTGGATTATTCGCGAAAAGTAGATGTAATTATATAGATTCTGACACGCTGATTCCAAATCAAATCCAACCACGCGTTCAAAAGTTACGGCCATTTCGTATAAAAAAATTTCCGAAAAATTCCTCTCGAAGAATAAATAAGTTTGAGTACCGCTGCTGTATCAATCCATTGTGCATGCTGTTTAACTGTGTCTCCATCTCTCTTTCTCCGGTGTATTCACAACACCTGCCCATATATGTGATATGGTTGTCGTGCACTACTGTCGCTACGATTAGAAAATAATAAATTATAATACAAGTATACTTACTTACTGGCTACAACAGATACAGTGGGTCTAAGTGAGCAATATCCGGTCAAAGCTTATTTAACAAATAACAAAAATACATGGGGGGAGGGGGAGGGGGCAGTAACAACTGACTGCTCACCATATAACTTCTGTACAAGATCACAAGTTTACAAAATTTCTCAGAAACGGTTTTAGACGTATCAAATTGAAATTAATATCAAATATTAATGTTTATATAGTTTCATTGCAGTGGCGAGGTGAAGTTTTTAATAAGGGAAGCATTTTTTGTCAATCCTCCCCCTCCTATTAACAAAAACAACTAGTAGCTTTAGATCCAGCATTAAATAAAATGATTCTACGTCTTATTTTTTTGTATTTTAGTCGATATTTGTGTGACGAGTTGAAGGAAATTTCACTAAAAAATTTGGAATTTTTGATTTCGTTAAAAGTATGTTTATTGTATAGAAAATGACGTGAAAAGTTGTTTGTTTCAAACCGCAGGTCTGTATCTCAAACCGTTCTCGAGATATAGCCTCTCAAAGTTTTAATTTTTTCAAATTTTTAGAGAAAAAAGGCCGTAACTTTTGAACGTGTGGTCGGAATTGATTTTAGTTGACGGATTTGAAATCAGCGTGTCAAAATCTATATAATGACATGTATAATACCTTAAAACTCGAGAAAAAAATTTTCGCGAAAAATCGAAAAAATTCAAAGGGGTATACCTTAAAAAAATGTCGATTTTTGACCAAAATTTTTTTATTGGATTTTAAAGTATTATACATGTCATTATATAGATTTTGACACGCTGATTTCAAATCCGTCAACTAAAATCAATTCCGACCACGCGTTCAAAAGTTATGGCCTTTTTTCCCCAAAAATTTGAAAAAACTAAAACTTTGAGAGGCTATATCTCGAGAACGTTTTGAGATACAGACCTGCGGTTTGAAACAAACAACTTTTCACGTCATTTTCTATACAATAAACATACTTTTAACGAAATCAAAAATTCTAAATTTTTTAGTGAAATTTCCTGCAGTGAACTTCAACTCGTCATACAAATATCGACTAAAAGACAAGAAAATAAGACGTAGAGGTATTATAGTTTTATAATTGAGCGTGTAAATTAATATTAAATGCTATTTTTGATTTAAATGTTTGAGTTGCGCATAAAGACGAATATTCTAATTTTTTTTTTTAAATTATTTATTAACTGAAAACACAGATTTATATTAATTTACCCATAAAGTAAGAGGAAGCACTGTTTCCATGGAAGCTTCGTATATGTCAATAAAATAGTTATATGTGATATAACATTATTTATTTATTATTATAGACGTTTCGTCATGTTTCAGACTTCATCGGTATCTTTTGATAACATTGATATTTTTACATATTTCTCGAAGTCAAAATAAAAAAAAATAAAAATGTTTATTTATAATGTAGATAGTGACTTATGATGCATACTTTATACATATGTAGGTAGTTAAATGTATGTCCATCCGGAATCTGTTGCTCTTATTTGGTCAAGAACTGCAGGCGGTCGATTCTAATCAATCAAAAGGAAGTGAAAGCTAATAGGCATATGATCATTGTCGCTCAGATAATACATTTTCTTTTTTAAACGTGTCGACAGTATTTATAAGTAAGGTGCAGTGGGGTAAGTGCAGAAACGGGGCAAGTGCATTAACGGGTACCTTTTATTATAATACGAGTGAAATTGTAATAGCTAATATATGTAGTGAACTACTAAAAGTTTATACCAACTTGTTTAAAAAGTTCACTAAATAACGTATCTTGATGCGGTAAAAAACGTATTCACAATTCTGCTCTTCAAAGCGTTTTTAACTACCGGTAATGCACTTGCCCCGAAAATGGGGTAAGTGTACTGTAGTTGACATTTTTTACAATTTCGTATCATAATGCAAATATACAAAGAAAATTGGCGTCCTATTCAATTTAAACTAGTCAGTAATAACTGCACAATCATTTGATACTGAAAATATTAAGTATTTTTATAACAGATTGAAAATATATGGATTCAAAGTCCAACTATGCAAAAACCGCTCTGCACTTACCCCACTGCACCTTACATCCATTCTGAATCCAAAACGATTAACTCTATACAGATTGCTTATACTTTATGGAAAATCGGGAAAATTCAGGAAATGTTAGGGAAATTTGTTTCAAAGATTATATATATGACCTTTATTTAAATTCAGTCTGCAATAATCATTTTAATTTATCAAAAATGTTTTGTCCATTTTAAGTCGATGGATGTTTCCCATTACCGTTGGCCGGAAGTGTTACGCAGGAAGTCGTCCTGTTCACACACACACACACACCGCGAACATGTATTGTGGTTGTGGTGTATATATACTCTGAAGAAAATTATAATAGAAATATAGTAATAATTGTTAACATCTGTTTTATCCAAGATACATAGTTAATTTTAATTATAAGGTTTAAATCTATTTTTTGGGGGTCTGGTTGTAAATCAAATGTTATTTATTATATTTTTGACTTATAAAGGACATATGTCCAGTGTTATAAATTAATTTAATACCCCTTTAGCGCACTTAAATCTGCAGTCCTATAATATACGAAAAAATATATGTTACTAATAAAACAAGTAACTCTTTATTTAATCAATTTAATTACAAAAGTCCGCAAATATACGTTTATGTTTTTTCTCCAGTAATGGATAAAGTAAAACCAGTAAGGAGCACGCAGTGATGGACACTTGCTAATGATAAGTACTACGACACAAAAGATATAAAAGAAAGAATCGTCAAATTTGAAACAATGTAAAGCAGTTGCTATGATAATATAATAATTAATAAATAAATTATACTAATAATTAGTTCAAATATCCATCATTTTGACACCTATTTGCCTCATGTGATCAAATCACGCTGTAAGACAGTTAAATGTATATATGTAGATTAATATTCAGAAATGGTAGTAATCAAATATCAACACCATTTAATTTAAAAATAGCCATTACTGGGGTCATATTCATATCCAAGACTGGTGCCAATACCTTATGTACTAAAGAATCACTCGTTATTTGTTCTGTCTTTTTGTTCGAACGTATATACATACATTAACTCATAAAGAAGTTAAGAGAAGATTAAAACAATTCCACTAGAAGATGGAGCGTTTATAGATGGATGTTTAAAAATAAATATATACAATCATCTCTTCATTCAATTACTAGAACTCACTCGGTGTAGTTCCATGAAGTAGTCGCGATCTATTATACATAAAGCTCGATGCGCATCAGTCAGACAACATAAAACACAAACGATTGAGAAGTAAGGGTTCACGCCGATTTTTCTGACGAGTCGAGAAAAAGTTTTTTTTTTATTTTAACAAAACGTTATTTTCTTTTTGTTTCGTCTTGACTGACGCCAATTTACCCTAACGAAACGAACAAGAATTCTTGTTTGATAGATAATTTTCAATTCCATTTTTGAAAACGACGCTTGAAGTAGGGGTTCACGCCGATTTTATAGACTACTCGAGAAAAAAGTTTTTTTTAGTTAAACATGTTTTTTTTTTTGTTTCATCTTGACTGACGCCAATGCACATTCACCCTAACGTGAACGAACAAGAATTTTTCTTTGATAATTTTTAATTCCATTTTTGAAAACGGGGCTAAAAGTAGGGGTTCACGCCGATTTTTTAAACGAGTCGAAAAAAAAGTTGTTTTTAGTTAAACATGTTTTTTGTTTGTTTCGTCTTGATTGACGCCAGTGCGCATTCGCCCTAACGGGTTCTATGAAAACGCGTCCGATATTAAAGAATGCGCTACTTCCGTACAAATACACACACAAACATTAATTCAATGTCACGTCAATCACACATACATATATGGTATACATATATATACAGAAATGTACTGTTTATAATTATCACATAAACAATTAGGGTCCGAGCTATATTATGTACATATAATATAGTATACAATATGTGTATTAGTTGTGTATACCGTGTATATCTGCCTGAGCCCTCACGAATATGTCCATATGCGTAATTATCACATGTGGTTTAATGTGTCTATTATATTTAAAACTATAGACATTTCCTCTCGTGCCACTGCTCAGCCGCTTTTTGGATCAGCGTGGTGATACATATCGTTCACTGATTCTAGGATCTCAAGCTTTTGAACGGTTAAAGTCCCGTCAAAATCGGTTCAGTAGTTTTCGCATCAATTTTTTTTTTCTTATACAATTATCCTTAATACTGATCTGTAGTAAATTAATTATTATATAGCCTAAACGAATTCACAAGTTTGACGTTGTCTAACAGTACAATTCCCATCAAAATCGGTTCAGTAGTTTTCGCGTCAAGTTGTAACTTTTTTTTTTTTATACAATTTTGCTTAATACTGATCTGTAGTAAATTAATTATTATATAGTCTAAACGAATTCACAAGTTTGACGTTGTCTAACAGTACAATTCCCATCAAAATCGGTTCAGTAGTTTTCGCGTCAAGTTGTAATAAACGTTTTTTTTTCTTATACAATTTTGCTTAATACTGATCTGTAGTAAATTAATTATTATATAGCCTAAACGAATTCACAAGTTTTAGGCTGTCTAACAGTGCAATTTTCATCAAAATCGGTTCAGTAGTTTTCGCGTAAATTGTAACAAACGTTTTTTTTCTTATACAATTTTACTTAATACTGATCTGTAGTAAATTAATTATTATATAGCCTAAACGAATTCACAAGTTTTAGGCTGTCTAACAGTGCGATTCCCATCAAAATCGGTTCAGTAGTTTTCGCGTCAATTCAACAAAACTAACTTAATATGATGTTGTATTCAAAATTTCTATAATATTTTCATTGTACAGACATAACTTACATATTGTGTATATACGCGGTCATACCCCACAGTTACGTCACCACGAAAATTTCTGCTAATTGAAGCCATGTTATTTTATATATATCTGAATCCGAAACCGCTAAAAAAGACATAACTCCGAGGTAAGTGGCGCAACTTCGAGGAACGGTAGAAACTGAAGTTGTACGTAAATACAAAGCGATGTTAGTGAATGTGACGTAACTCGGGGTGCGATTGATATAGGAATATATTTGCTATTTATTTGTTAGCGATCCAATCTACATAATATGAAGAGTAGGAATACGTGGGTTTTTCTATTTTGCGATATGCACTAGTTTTGCAATATATTCTTGAATTGTTTGCGGTGTTTTCTTTTCTTGAATCCCCCCCGTGCGGAATGCAGTATGTATTGAAAACTCCGTCTGCAGAACAGTCAGGGTGTATATAGCAACATATTTTTTTATTTTTTTGTAAAGTGCTATAAATCTTTTTGAAGAAAAAAAATCGAAACAGGGTTGAAAGAATTTTATGTGTTTGTAAAATATTTCTTTTATGTGTTGCTTTTCGTTTTGTTTTCTGGATCAATCATTCTTTTAAAAGAAATATTACATGTTAATTTGTGAAATATAACGAAAAACATCTGCCAAGTAAATGCACAGTGCTTCCTCGTGCTAAATTCACCAAAGGTAGTTAATTATTCAACAATTTAAATAAAAACTGATAGTGTTTAGAATTGGTTAACCATTTCATTTTTATACAATTTTACTAAAAAATATTAGTTCGAAATTTTTCTTAAAACGCTCCTGAATATTTTTTCATATATTTTTGATTTTTTGGAAATTTCAATCTAAATCTAAATATGTCCAAGCAAATATCAATTTAGAAAAACAAAACACGAATTTTTAAAATAAATTGAGATAAATCTTTGTAAGGGAATATTTTACAACAAACGTTGTAGATCCATATTATAGGAAATTAAATGCTCTACAAAACTAGAATTAAAAATAAAATGCTTTGTGGAGAAACGTAAAAATATCCCTTTAATTTTTATACACAATTTTCTTATGAATGTATTGCAAGCCCTACGACCCTATGAATAATGGAGACACTGGTTTTGTGTGTGGGGGTAGAGGGGGTGCTCACGTCCGCGGTGCTGTGATTCAGCGCGATCAGCGGATTCTCTACATAAATCACACACACCCGCTATACGAGTGTGTGAGTGCGGTTTATATAAATGTTGTATAACTTTATGCCGACGATGTATATTCTTTGTAGCGGCGGCGACGGTCGACCAGTACCAGTACCCCTTCTCCCCCCCTTCGGAAAACCTCATATTATGCACAGTGGATGTGTATATGCAGTTGTCAACTTATTCAACAAGAAGTTTTTGAACTTGAGTGCAACTTATATTAATATTGGAATTGTATTCGGATTTACTATATCGTATGGGCCTCAGACAAGGAAAGATAAAGGACAAATAACACATTACCTAGCGTTGTTTTGTTACCAAATCGCTCCACGAGTCATTGGCGTATCATTCAGATTTTAAAATAAATATCAATTGTTTTGAATTATAAAATTATATAATTGATTAACAGAGAAATGTCTATTTGGAACTATACATACTAAATTCAATTGTAATTTAAAACATATTTGCATTTTATAAATTTTCAACGGACGCCTATGGGATAATATGCGATTTTGACAGTTAAAAAAAGATGGCCGCTGATAAATTTTAGAAAATATACGGACTAGCATTGGTTGTTATGTATCCATAGTCTTTCCTAATCTTAGGTATGGTGTTTCCTATATATCCTCACAAAAAAATTAGGCGTTTCAGAATAATTTTCAGTATTTGTTTTTTCAAAATGTCTCAAAAACGATACAAGTTACGTGAAAATTGTATAGGATATTTTTTATAGAGCATTTAATTGTCTATAAAAAAGTCATTACCAATTTTATCGAATTCAGTTGTTTGTTGTTTTTTTTTATATAAATTTTTGTTCGCTATTGATATTTTCAAACGATAAAAAATATATGCAATAAATAAATACGCCTGAAGTTATCGAGCTGTATCGACAGACAAGATGCGCTAGGAGCTATGTTTCTATTGAACTGTAAATAAAAACCCTCGCTGTAAACGAATGGAGTATAGTTTGTCTACGATTTTATCACCGTATCCGGTCCCTATATACGCTCTGTCGTTAAATATCATAGTAATACATCCAGTGGCGTCGCGTGTGGCGGGTAAAACTAATAAAAGTACACAGTTTGGTATTTTATATATTAATTTTTTTTCCGATAAAAATAAAACTGGTCTAACTTTTTTTTATTTACATTTTCTTTTCATCATGTCAATTTTGCATGGAATTGCTTAAAAGACAGTTGATATTCGTTAATATAATTTTTATTTTACATAAATATATAATTTACATACAAAAATGAATAAACAAAGGGTGGGGGTGAAGGATTTTACTGAATATTTCACTAACATTTACGTTTTTTTTTTCTAAAAAAAAAAGTCGAAGTGTTTTTCGAGTCGTGGACGTTAGTCGATTTTACGTCGAAGGGAAAAAAGTACAATCTTAAACCCCCTTTCCTCCCCCTCCCCCCCACTTACCCAACTTCTTATGTCCGGTATTATAATATAAAGGAGCTAGCAAATTTGCTAGCCTTGAAGCACTCTCAAATGGGATATTAATTCTGTGATAGTTATTATTAGCTACGAAATTTAAAGCAGTGATACTTTAACTGATTGTACAAATTAATTTTCATAATATCGCCACTGTTTTAATACCGTTGGTGTTTACATACAACGCGTGCGCGAAACTTGTCAAACAGTTCATGAAACAAAAATTTCATATTTTCTGACGTCACGCTAAGGTTAGGACTGCCCTTAATGTACCAAATAATTTTGAATTTAAATTATTTTGAACCCTCTAAATGATTTTTTGTTGTGGCCACCACTGTCTTTATCTGTGATAAGATCACAGTCGTTCTATTTTTCTCACAGTTTTTTTTTTTACTATTAAGCCACATAAATAATATATAGTATATATGCATTAAAAAATTGACGTGAAGCAATATTTTTGCTAATTTGGCGATTTCGTGCAATATCGGAATAATTTATCTAGATATAATGATTTTTTATTATTATTTTAATGACTTGTATACCTATAAAGTATCTTTATATGCAGAAAATACATTATATTGTTGATTCTATAATGATTTTTTTTTATCATAATTTTTAAACTATTTATTAAAATTTATGTTCGATTCTAATTGTAAGAGAAAATAAATATTATTATATTAATTTTTAAAACACGATATTATGCAAGCAGGTACTTTTTTAAATATACCTACTTGTTTGGAACACATTTTTAACTAACCAATAACGGCACGTTCACGACTGACCAAAAACAGTGGACAACGAGCTTTGATTGGTTGATTCATGGAATTTCTGGTGGAATGTACCAGAAATTAAAAGAATGTAATTTTTTAAGCGTGTAAGCAAGTGAGAAAGAAGTAACTAGAAAGAGATAGAAACTAGTGTTCTATTAAAACAGTGGTGATGTTTACAATTAGTTGAAGTGTCACTGCTCTAAATTCCATAGATACTAGTACAGAATCAATACCCCATTTGAAAGTGCTTGCTAGCTAGCAAATTTTGCTAGCTCGTTTATAACACGGATAAATTTAAACATTTGTTCGTGAGCAAAATTCTTTACAATACATGGGAATAATGTGCATCTGCATCCTTTGAAGTTAGACCACCAACCACCGTAATAATTACATTTATATATATAAAAAAAAAAAACATATTTCTTAGAATTGAAGAGAACAATGGACACGATTTTATTTTAGAACTTGTCCGTCTTTCTAACATTTCCTGTGCAATTAAAATTTCCAGAAATAATTAATCCGAGATCGCAATGACAATGTTATTATTCTTGGCGGTCGGATTCACGACTGCCCGCATGCATGCTGGGATTCCTGATAGTTTTGTGATGACGACGATGCCGGGGTCACTGAACCGCGGGATATTTAAATCTTTCTAACGTCATATCTTTGATATTTTATTCGGTGTTCGAATCGACAGATGGTGACGTTGAATAAAAAAAATTGTGTATAATTATTTTTTTTCGTTTGCTTATTGAATTTTGTTTAGGATTCTCAATGTACTGGTACCAGTCTTGGCCGCTTTAAGACGAGTTTCTTTTTTGTAATTTTCATTAACTCATGTTACTAATAAAACAAGTATCTCTCCATTTAATCAATTATAATATAGGTTTTTAAAATTTTTTGTTTTTTCTCCAGTAAGTGGAACCAGTAATGGGCACAAAAGTTATAAAATAGAGAATCGTAAAATTAGCGTTTTTTGATGACAATCGGCCAATAGGTGTCAAAATGGTGGACATTTAAACTAATTATTAGTATAATTATTATATTATCATAGAAACTGCTTTACATTGTTTCAAATTTGACGATTCTTTTGTGTCGTAGTACTTATCATTAGCAAGTGTGCTCATTACTGGTTTTACTTTATCCATTACTGGAGAAAAAAACATATAATTTAGGCTATTATTTATAAAACAAACTATATTTGCGGACTTTGGTAATTAAATTGAAAATAAAGAGTTAGTTGTTTTATTAGTAACATGAGAATTACAAAAAAGAACCCCGTCATTCACAAAAACAAAAACCTTGCTCTTATAATGGCAGTACCTTACTAAAGAATAGATATATTTTATATTGATATGCTACTTTGTATATTTCTATACCAAATTCATTCACGTAGATAATATTTGTCATTTTTGTATTGGATCGAGAGAATGCAAAATGCATAGAACTGTGTCTTTGTTCTCAATGAAAAGAGCACGTAACCGACACAGGCGTGCGCTTTACGGGTTAAATATGATCGTTCTATTTAAAAAAATATTCTACGAGATTAATGCTCGGTTTCAATTATAGACAGTTATCTATCATATCCCATACTCTGTCTGTTTGTTCTATTTTCACGGCTAAACCGCTGAACCGATCTTCATGAAATTTTGCAAGGAGATAGCTTAAGCATAAGCTACTTTGTATACCGAAAAATTGGTGTAGACATCTCAAAGAAATTTCTTTGATCAAAGAAATATGACAGTGTAATAAGTCAACTTTTATAATATTTACCTTCATAATATTTCTATATGATCATAGTTAATGACAGTCTCTTATATTTGATCGAAGTTTTTTGATGTCAAAAACAAAATGGCGACTGCCAAGTTATCACTGACAGTTACAGTTACATAATCATTAATATATGAATATCAACAAAAACCAGTATTATATGATAATCTTCTTATTGATTATAAAAACCACAATACACGGTTGTAAATTGAAACCTCGATCGCGTCAATTGACGAACATCCACGCACTGATATTCAAAATGCACCAAAAAAGAAGAAAATATCCCTAGATAATATTGAGAAAATATTATCAAATATTTTATGTAGTGTAATAGAACAAAATCTCATATTTTATCAAAGAAATATGATCAAATCTTTGTCAAAGATCTTTGACATATTTATTTGATAGTGTAATAGCCGCCTTAATCATTTTGGAATACACTGTATGATTTATTGAACCAGAATGACCTAGGTAATTAAAGGTAAATAATTGTTTGATTAATATTCATATTTGTGTTTTGTTTTCAGTATGGCCCCGACGAATTCAACCACGAAAGTCCTAGCGCGCGGTACACATCGCCGCCGTACCAGTACCTGGGGGACGCGGGCGGCGGCGCGGCGGACGTGTGGAGCACCGCGGGCTACGGTCCGGCCGCCGCCCCCGCCGCCGCGCCGCCCGGGTACGACACCTACGCCGCCGACACCGCCGAGTGCCACGGTCTGCCGCCCATGTCCACGTTCCGGCCGAACGGGGGATTCCAGCCGACCGCCGTCACGCCCAGCGACACTCTCGTCGGCAAGGCGCTAGCGTCGGTAAGTACAAACATTTCAATACAATTATGTGTCCACTCTCTACTGCAAAAAAAAAGGATTTTTTTTTGGATTTTTTGGCCACGCATTAAAATAATTAATAACAAATGTTTTTCCACATGACAGATATGTATTTATAGAAAACATTGTATTTTTTTATGGCAAAATATTAAAAAATAAGTGGGATACAACAAATTTGGGAGGGGTCCAAAAAAAGTGTTTTGCCGTGATCACTGCTGCTCGTCACTAGATCGTCTGAAATAAAAAAAAACAAAGGGATCATTAGCTAATGACATAATGCTCCGGATGGACGAAGGGATTTGAATATTTTTGAATTTTCACAAAATGGCGGATGTTGAAAGTCAAAGTTCTTTATTCGACTAAAATTTCACTCTTATTTTCGGCTATAAAAAAAAAATCATCGTCCAAAAAAAATATCCTTAGTTCATCCGGAGGACAATTATGTATAGAATAAGTGAGAAAAATTTCAAACCGATCGGCAAAGCCGTTCTCAAGTTACAGTGATCACCGATATGGTTTCGAGAAAAACGCGTTTATAGTTTTGAGTACGATTTGCATGCAGATAATTTATTTTGGAACTTACACTGAATCGTCTATGGACAGGACATTTGTCTGAAATTTTCAGAGAATACTTTTGAAATATTCTACTTTGAGAAAATGCAAAAAATTATTAAATTATATTATGATATAGTTTTTCAAAGCAGTACAGTAGAACCAAAATAGTCATTTATAGAAAAGGGAAAATTAACTTCATATAATACGTAAGTTAACGACTGTAGCTATAATTTAAATCATTTATAACTTATATATACGGAATTTATAACGCAGATATTTGTACATTTCAAAATTTAGCTACTTTTGTATCTGATTGTACATCTTCATCAGCTATTTAGGGGAACAAAAATACATTTTGCGTCACCGCGGCAACGTGCGTAACATTATCGATTTAACAAAACTGCATTGTTTTGTTTATTTCCAAACAACAACCAGTTGTCAGTTGCACAGCAGATGACAGCAAACATGGCTGCAACAAATCCCAACGATTACAAATCGAGCGAGGACTACACAGAAAGGTATCTGTTCAAAGCGGACTGGTACGATCCGGAAGCCTGTTTCACTAAACACTTCTACCTGAATTACTTCCCGTCCGACAATGCAATCGAACTGTTCGATATAGACACGAATAAGACGTTCCTGCGTAGGAATTACGTCCCCGGCGTTACTTTCAAAGATATGTACGTCGGGAGCACCGTCAGGATTTACGGCAGGCTGATAAAGATCGTGGATTATGCCGAGGAAAGAACCCAGAAGATCATTTCAGCGATGCGCCAAAAAACGTTCGCTATGTTAAAACCCGGAACATCTGCCAAGTTCGGCTCGGTGATAAGTTGTATTGAAAAGTGTGGTTTCGATATTCTTAAATTGAGGATGTGCAAATTGACTCGAGACCAAGCGATAGCGTTCTACGAAAAATACAAGACAGATCCTATAATGAGTGTTTTACTAGATAAAGTCACCAGTGGAGATGTGATTGCTATAGAGATGGTAGGACCGGATGCTGTGGGTAAATGGAGAGAAATAATCGGACCCAGGGATCCGATACAAGCCAGGGTAACCTCTCCGACGAGTTTACGAGCTATATACGGCGTAGAGATAGCAAATAATGGTTTCCATGGGGCGGATTCCGAAAAGGAAGTCGAAAGGGAGACGGGATTTTTTTTTTCCGATGCGCAGAAGCACAGACTCCCTGCCGTCTCTCCGACGTATCGTAATTCGACGCTGTGTCTGATTAAGCCCCACGTGATCAAGAACGGGCAGTTGGGAGAGGTGCTGAGTGCTATTGCAGATGGGGGTTTTTTAGTAACGGCTATGGTTACTGTTTATCTTTCGGTGGTGAATGCAGAGGAGTTTTTTGAGATCTACAGAGGCGTGGTAGATGATTTCGCGGGGATGATCGCGGAGATTACGTCAGGCGTGTGCGTTGCCTTGGAAGTGACGCGGGCCGGTGATGATGTTAAAGCGTTTTGTAGTTTCAGGGAGTTTTGTGGGCCTCAAGATCCGAATATTGCGAGGCAGATAAGGGACAAGAGTCTGAGGGCTAGGTTCGGTCTGGATGTTGTTAGGAATGGGGTCCATTGCACGGATTTGATTGACGATGTGGTTTCTGATCTGGAGTATTTTTTTAAGATACTTATTGAGTGAAATATTAAACATATAAAAATATTTTTTTTGTGTCTGTGTTTGTTTGATAGAGGTTCTACTGTATATTTTAATTATTGTAATATTCTAACATTAATATATAAGAAATGTGCGTGTGTTTTTTTGTTTACATTTTTATAACAATTATATATTTTTATATGAATATTCATAAATAATAAATTATTTTCTTTGTTAGGTTTATTTTTATTTTTATTGATAGCTAACGTTTTCTCGTATATTACAATGGATGAACAATAAATTGCCATCATATACGATTCCGAATAAAAAATGTAACTACTAAAAACTATTTACTTTTGTATTTTAAAAATTATTTTACAAAAAATATTAAGCCAACTTTTCAGCCTAAATTGCAGTTAAAAATCGTCGTTGAAAGACACTGTTTTCACCCAGTAACATTAAAAAATATAATTAAAAAAAAATTTCGCACTAAAAATCATTCTAAGATTAAAATTTAACTCAGGAACCTATACTACTGATTTTTTTTGTTTATATTCAAGTATAAAAAGGTATAAAAAATGAATACTAGCTAATGTTTTTACTAAAATTGTAGTAAAATTCGTTCAAAAGACGCGGGTTTCACCCAGAGACCTTTTATTTATTATTTTTACATTTTTATTAAGTACAAAAAGGTATAATAATGATTTAATAGCCAACGTTTTTACTGAAATTGCAGTAAAGTAGTTCTGAAGACGTGGTTTTCACCCAGAGACCTTTTATTTATTATTTTTACATTTTTATTAAATACGAAAACGTATAATAATCATTTAATAACCAACGTTTTTACTACAATTGCAGTAAAGTAGTTTCTGAAGACGTGGTTTTCACCCAGATACCTTTTATTTATTATTTTTACATTTTTATTAAGTACGAAAACGTATAATAATCATTTAATAACCAACGTTTTTACTACAATTGCAGTAAAGTAGTTTCTGAAGACGCGGTTTTCACCCAGATACCTTTTATTTATTATTTTTACATTTTTATTAAGTACGAAAATGTATAGTAATCATTTAATAACCAACGTTCAGTAAATTAGTTCTGAAGACGTGGGTTTCACCCAGAGACCTTTATAATTTATAAATTTGAAGTACGAAAAGGTATTAAAAATCGTTGGTCGAAGTAGGTCGCGTGAGTTGTCTGTTGATGTATGTATGTATGTTAGGTTAGGTAAAGACAAGTTTACCAAACCTATTATGTGCTGTTGGAACACCTGCCCCTTAAGGAATGGGCGGCTGCACTACGTTTTTATTTTTTATGTTGTGGTACTTTAAAATCAAAACTTTCTTCTCTTGCACGCGCGACAACGTTAAGTTGTATTCCCCTTTTTAAAGATTTTTTTTTATTCTTGGCTTCTAGGCTTCTAGGTGATTTTATACCTTTCAAAATGGCGTCGTCAAAAAATTATAAAAATGATTTATTCATATAAAAGTAAATGTTTTCATTACAGAGAATTCTAATATTTTTATATCTATAGACATAACATTAAAATAAGATTTTTTTTATTCTTGGCTTCTAGGTGATTTTATACCATTCAAAATGGCGTCAAAAAATACAAAAAATGAGTGTTTTCAAAATGATTTATTCATATAAAAGTAAATGTTTTCATTACAAAGAATTCTAATATTTTTATATCTATAGACATAACATTAAAATTGATTCATTTAAACATATTTGTGTAAAAAAAATACGTGTGTTGTATTTATTAAAAGTACACGTGTAACATGAAGACAAAACTAATGCTTACGTCATTTGAACTGTACGATACAACACGGACTTTAAAAATCAAAAAACTGTGTTTCATTTTTAACCTCTGATTTGGGAAAAAGTGAAACAGGCCTCTAATGGAAAATATTTCTCGAAAAATTAAAAGAAAAGCTACTTTGGCAAGTTTGATTTATCTTCTTTGTGGCATATCAATGTGAAATTGTAACTTTAATTAATAACTGAGCTATACAGAAAGTTATGTGCAAAGAATTAACTAACAGGGTGTAGAAGGGGTGACACATCACTTATTAGGCGATTCATATTTTCAAGTCGCTTTAACAAACCTTTAATGATGAAGTCAGTTTTTATAATTCTCCTATAAACAAATTAGTTTTTTAGTTGCAAACTTTTTTCACTTTTACTCTTGTTTTTTTTTAAGTCCGTTTTATTTTATTTTGTAAGTTTTCTTCTGATAAATGCGAGGTAAGGTGTAACGTATATGTTTATTGGACCCCCAACAGATATACCCGGTGGAGCAGAGCGGCAGCAGTTACAGTAGCGCGGCGTCGACGCCGCCCGTGAGCAGCCCGCCGCCGGGCGCGTGGCTGCCGCCTCCGCAGCACTCGCCGCACTTCGCGCCTGTCGTGGCGCCTCCTCCGCCGCCACCGCCGGCTCCAGCTCAGACCAACGGGCAGCATCCGTCGCCACACCACCACATGCACATGGTGCGTTCGCAGTTCGCGGTGAGAGATTTGACATAACGAGTAGAGTTTTTCATAGAGTTCTCGCGCGGTAACTCGCGTTGTAACGTTACTGTACTGAAATTCAAAAATAAACCACTCTGAAAATAATAAAATGGAAATTTCCCCGCCGTAACGCTAATGCGTGACGTCAGACAACAATCAAAAAACGAATAGCACTGGCACTATATGTGTTTTAATTAAATGTACTGAATTAGAAATATTTGTTGATATTTGATTACTACCATTTCTGAATATTAATCTATATACATTTAACTGTCTTACAGCGTGATTTGATGTCAATCGATCAATAGGTGTCAAAATGCTGGGCATTTAAATTAAATAATCTATTTATTAATATTATTACATTGTTTCTAATTTTCCGACACTTGCTAATGATAAGTACTACGACACAAAAGATATAAAAGAGTCAAATTTGAAACAATGTAAAGCAGTTGCTATGATAATATAATAATTAATAAATAAATTATACTAATAATTAGTTTAAATGTCCACCATTTTGACACCTATTGGCCTCATGTGATCAAATCACGCTGTAAGACAGTTAAATGTATATAGATTAATATTCAGAAATGGTAGTAATCAAATATCAACATATATTTCTAATTCAGTACATTTAATTAAAAATTTGCCATTACTGGGGTCATATCCAAGACTGGTGCCAGTACCCTATTTAGTAATTTGCTTCGATTTAAATCATACTAGGTATAGTAACGTTACAGACAAGCAAGGTACCGATTAATTTAATGTTTTTTTTTTACATTTTAATCAATTGCACTGTTTTTTGATTATTATAATTATCCATTTTATCGTCGATCTTTATTTTTTTGATTTTTTACACAAGATGCTTGAACTGGAATGCTTTTTTAAATTGTGTTATTACAGCAACATTATTAATATGTTTTGTGCGTAATTTTTTTTATCTAGATATTCAAAAATTTCATTTATTTATTTTAAAAAGTTAGAATTCTGATCGAAAATAATAAATTATTAACACGTTCACCGACATCATACTGGTGTGCTCTTTAATTAATAACTGTAATTATTTATATTTAAAATATATATAGCCGTGAAGTTAGAGTAGAAAGATTTAAATGTATGTATACAGGATGTTCAAAATAAAACTTTACGAATTTTTATTTTGAAAATTAAGCTGTTTTTAGAAAATCTCAATAGACAAAAGTTACTCAGTTTTTTGCTGATTGTTTTTTAATAGTAATTTTGTTTTTTTTTTTTTCAAATGAGAATATATATTTTTTTAAAATAAATTTACTTTAAAAAAAAATACAGCCGAGAGAATCGTGTTTTAAATCACAAGTGAACTAAAAAAAAAATTTATTGTTATTTTAAAAAAGTTAAAAAAATATTTCAATTTGAAAAAAAAACTTTAAGTAAAAAATGTTTTTGTTTTGATGTAGAACCAAATATAAACAAATTCTGATATTCCTCCCTCCCCTTTCAAGCTGAGTAACTTTCGTCTGAAAAGTTTTATTTAAAAAAAAATAAAAATTCGTAATGTTTCATTTAGAATTCAGAACAGCCTGTATATAACTGACAGTGTTAATTGTGATTTTTATTTTTAATTTGTAAATACACTATTGATTTTTTTTAATGCACACAAAAACTTCGATTTTATTTTATGCGTTTTTTTTTTTTTTTTTAAATTTTTTTACCGAATTTGATTTTTTTATGAAATCGAAATGCCCGTGTGTATTATTTATTTATTTATTTATTTTGTTTAAGTTGGAATGTGCATGGTTTTGTTTGTTTTGTTTTGTAAGGCCCCGCCAGAACAACAACGCCTCGACGATGCTATCGGATTCCTCCGCGATCACGCTGAGGCAAGTATTTTCACTGCTCGAGTTAGTTTTCAATTTATTTTTTATTTACTAATCTTTTTTATATATTTTTTTTCGAGTAGATATAACACAGATAAATTATATATTATTAATAACAACATGTATGTCAAATTCTGTTCATTTAAATTAATTCAGTTTCTGAAAACTGAAAATATTCGTTCTTACTGAATCTTTCTGGACTTCGTTATTATTTATCCCTTAGGCAAGGAATGATAAAGGATAAATAACACATTACCTAGCTTTGTTTTGTTACCATATCGCTCCACGAGTCATTGGCGTATCATTCAGATTTTAAAATAAATATCAATTGTTTTGAATTATAAAATTTATTAATAATAAATGTTTTATATTATCTTTAAAAGTATTTAAACTCTCATCTCTCATAAAATTTAAATTGTTATTTAAAGCATCTGGAGTAATATGCATGGAAATGACGATTGTGACATTAAAGAAAATATGGCCGCCGTATAATTTAGGTAATAGTTTCATATACGGACTAGCATTGGTTGTTATGTGTCCATAGTCTTTTCCATATAACCCCCTTTACCCCCCCACCTTTCTTACTCTTTCAGGGAATTTATTAAAAATTTTGAAAAGTCAGGAATTTATTATATTTTTTTTGGAAAGTCAGGGAAAAATATGTATAAATTTAAGTGGACGAGCAAAAAAAAGTGTAAAATTTCCAAGTTATGACCAAAAAAAAAGTCTTCAAATTTTATTTCTGCACATTCTTGCCCGCCCCCCCCCCCAAGTCAGGGAATTTTATTTCCAAAAACTAGTGGACACCCTGCTTACCAAATAGCTCAGTTTTACGAAATCATAGATACAGAATTTGACATAAAATTTGGTATTATAAACAATAACAAATTAATTTAATTTATTTAGGTATTTAAAATTGGGTTTCTAAAACATTTTTTTCTGAAAATTCGTTATTTTTGAAATTTTCCGCTGGAAAGTACCTCCATTTACGTGGTTGAAAGTTTCAAAAAAGGGTGGAAAGACTTAAAAAACACAACGTAATGGAAAAATTTATATTGTTCCATTTACGCTCTGTTTTCATGGAACCAATAAACTGCGTAAATGGAGGGATTACTGTACTGGATGTCCCAGGACTGTGTTAAATCTTCAAATAACTCTTTAGGTGTAGAACATAGTTTATAAAATGTGTTTAGAATTGAATAAGCAATTCGAAAATGTGAAAATATATAGGGTATTCCATTTGAAAATTTTGAAAAAAATTCGGTTCAGAGTTTTGATACAACCTGTACAAAAAATAGAATTTTGTGAAGGTAATTAGAAAATTACAAAGTGTTTAAAATATTCAAATTTTCTTACAAAAACGGTCAGTATAATCCCACACATGCTTACATCAAAATATCCAAAAAATGAAATGCTTTTAGATTATCAATTAAAAAAAAATACACTTTGATTTGTAACGCACTTATGGAACACCCTATATAAATGTAACTACTTTAAAAATGTGCTGCTCGTCTATCCTGACGATTTTTGTATTTAAAGTTTTCTTCCATTTGTTATAATAATTATAAAGGAGCTAGCAAATTTGCTAGCTAGCAAGCACTTTCAAATGAGATATCAAACTTATATGACAGTTCTTTTGGAGTTTGTTGAAGACTTTAACAAGTTGTAGTAAGTAAATACCAACGGTATTAAAACAGTGGTGATGTTATGAAAGTTATTTTGTACGGTGAAAGATGCCAACTGTGTTACAATTAGTTGAAGTGTCACTGCTCTAAATTCCATAGATACTAGTACAGAATTAATACCCCATTTGAAAGTAATTGCTAGCTAACTAGTAAGTCCTTTATAATACCGGACATAAATGAAACATAGAAGTTTGACACATTCTTGGGACAGTTTGTATATCGTGAGGTTGAGACGCATATTGTTTGTTATTGAAACAATAATAAATTGAAACGTGCGCAGGGCACACGGATGGAAGAGAGACTGGACGACGCTATAAACGTTCTGCGCAACCACGCGGAGGCTCAGATCCTGGGGGCGGCTCACCTCGGCCCCGCGGCGTTAGGTTACCAGCCGACAGGGGCGGTGCCGGCGCCCTCGCAGACAGACTTCGAGCCGGTCGCGACGGTCATACCTAACCCGGCAGCCGTCAAACCGGAAACCGGACGGAGCTCACACAATACCAGTGAGTATGCCCGGTTTTAAAACGAGCGCTAATGACGACGGGGTGAAACTTCTCCTAAACGACCCTCTTTTTTAAGAATGTATTGGACGGTTAAATAAAAATGGATCAGTTTCAAAATTTACAGGACTGTTGGGGGGTACATTAAGCTGTACAAAAACCTCTCATGAATATTTGTAAAGTAGCGACAGATTTACTAATAAATCATAAAAAATCTTCTTTTTTGTGATAATGACTTTAAAAGTAAATATTTTGTGACTCAAGGGTTAAAATCAAAATGTCTTAAAACATTTTTTGTTGCATTTTAGGAGACCTATCTAAAGACACCCCACTCGGTGGGGGTAAGCGAAAAAAATTTTTTAAGTATATGGGACAAGGTTAAAA
The DNA here is from genome assembly GCA_961205875.1 of Sialis fuliginosa. Taxonomy (NCBI): domain Eukaryota; kingdom Metazoa; phylum Arthropoda; class Insecta; order Megaloptera; family Sialidae; genus Sialis; species Sialis fuliginosa. The sequence continues at coordinate 20,079,777 of OY540818.1, read as the reverse complement.
AAAATTTATTTTTTTCAAAAAATCTCATCATTTCTGTTTTTAGGTCACCATTCTTCGTTCGTATACCAAATTTCATCTTAATAGGTATATAAATGATAGAATGAGGGGGGCTGTGACATACATACATACATACAGACAGACAGACGGATAGACCGAAACCATAAAAAAAACCGTTGAATACGTTTTTAAGTGTGTCGGATGGTCGATTTAGGAGGGGTTTCCGCCGCTGTAAGCGAAATAAAAACGATTTTAATGTTACAGAAAAACGTAAAGAACCCCCCGATAGTGTCGATACGAAACCTTCGAGTTCTGTGGACAGCAGCGTCAGCGTGGTCGGCGGTGCAGCCGTCACGGCGTCCGCGACACATGCTAAAGGCAACAAACGTGCCCGCAGATAGTGAGTAACTGTGATATATACCTTACATAACCTATAAAAAAAAATTGAATTTCTTAGTGATTTAAGGGGGAACAACCATAGACATAGAGAATGGACCAGGCATCTGACTCGAACACAGAACCGTGTCAAAAGAAAGAGATAGAAACAGGTTTGAGATAACTGTGTAACTCTATGTCTATGTTCCAAACTACACTGCATCTCTCTCTCCTTTTTTGAACAGATGTTACACCATTGAGTTAATACAGAATGCACTGTCCATTCTCTATGTCTATGGGAACAACATATTTTTACATTTTTTTTCTTTAAGTATTTTAGGATATTTAATAACAAAGGATACAGTAACCCCTCCATTCAACTGTAATATACATTTATACATTACATAACCTACAAAAAAACTCAGAAAAATTACCTAACTATTCGTAAAAACCGCATTGAAATCGGTTCAGTAATAATTACGAAAATTTTCATTAAAAAAAAAATCGCTTGAACAATTTTGAAAAAAGTCGTTTCAAGAAAAACACGATCGAAAATTTATTTATCTTGTATTCGTCATTTTTTTTATATTTTGATCTGAAATTTTAATTAAAATTTATTTAAAAAAAAAAATCTGTTCCCCCTTAAATTTTTAACCAGTGTCACTAGAAACGTATTTCGATTTCAAAACAATACCTCATCAAGAGCCTAATAGTTTCAGACTGATGAGGACTTCTTGTGAAGTCAAAACACGTATTTTATTATAGTTAAAGTGAACATATTTAGTTTCAATACTAACCTAACCTCACATTTTTATTTTATTAATTAATTTATATCAACTGGATCGAAATTCATAATTCTTTAACGTAAATTTAGGTTCCGCCAATTCCTCATATTCTTTCTTACTCATTTTACTCATCAAAAGGAGTTCGAAAGTCAGATTCATGAAATAGAAATACAGCTGTTATCTCTTTCTTGAATGTAACAGCTCTCTCTCTGTCTGTCGAAGACTGTGATTGGTCTAAGCTTACTACATAGTTTAAAGTCAGCTATAGATACCTGCAGTTCGTGAAACTCGACATTAGAAATACTTTATAATAAAATTATGATATTTAATTGATATAATATTAATTGTAGTTTTTTTTTATTCTTATTAAAAGGACGGTCAAAATTGAAAAATAAATGTAATTTTTTTAAGTTAAAAAATGAACATAGAACTTCGGAATTATGGGTCTTAAATGTGCGTTATATAACGTGTTAAAATTTCAAATTATTTCTATTAACCTTTTAGTGGTTACGGCCACTTAAATAATGTGTTTTTTTTATGTATTTTACGTAAAGTGCCGTAACTACGAAATTATTCATCAGAATGATTTGAAAATTTAATATGCGAAACTAGACTGTATTAAGCACATTTCAAGACAAATCTGAAGCACGTGCGACGTGTAGTTCCGGAGTTCTATGTCGCCAAACAGAAGGCATTTTTTTAAATATATCCGATAGTGTTTTGACCCTTTCCCGTCGAACTATTACTATTCCCGTGATATAAAATGTAGCAGTTGCATAATAAGAGTTGTTTCGCTAAGTTGTTCGAGCGGTGCTGAGGACGAGACAGACGATCCAGGTACCAAAGCCGTGCGTGAGAAAGAACGCCGGCAAGCCAACAATGTCAGAGAGAGGTACGTGCGCACAAACAATCACCCACCCACCCACCCACCTGTCCGTCCGTCTGTCCGACATGCCCCCCCCCCATACACAAACTATCCCGTAGAAATATTATCCCTAATGTGTCTATATCTCTACTGATCCCAGTAAAGATAAAAGGCCCAAATTCAAATTGAGTTAAAGTCGGTTTGTTCAACCCTTCGACTGTCGAATTTTATTGTAACCCTATTTTTTAATTTTTTTTTTTTAATTGTTTTCGACCCATTGAAGGGTTTATTTAAATCTGTGACAGTTAAAGGGTTAACGATACATTTGTTTTTGACTGGCCGTAGCATGTTTATATTTTATATACACATTTAAAATAATTATTTTTAAGATTTACTTTTTTTTTTTATTCCAAAAATAATTCCTTTTAGTTATTTTATTAATAGGTAGAATTTTATACAGGTCTCGCTTATTATTATATTTTATTTCAGTATAATGTAAGAAATATAACAACACGTACAAAATTCTATGAAAATGAACCGAACTTTTTTACGCTACCGTTATTTAAGGGTCGAGAGATGGGGGTTGAAATTCGGTTTGTTAAAAATGGGATTATGTAAGCTATCCATTGGCGTTTGATTTATTTCTCTACGTTTATTTGTTCCGGAGATATAAGCTTTCAAAGTGTGACATATTATTCGTGGGGTGAAACAAAGGTTTTTTGCCCCGTTTTTTTGGGGCGTTTAACTGGGCCGGTACTTTTTTTATTAGGTTATGTAATATCAATAATATAGCGTTACCTGTATATTATAAATTATTTATATATCAATATTTCAGTGATAAAACCAAAAAAAAATGAATATGGGCCTTTTAAACAAAAAAAAGCTGTGCGTAAAGTATCATCTCTGCCATTTATATACCGTTTATTACCATCGGCGAAAAACAATCGTTAATAATTAATCTCATTACAACTATCATTGTACAATTTTATAAATAATAATGAGTTTCGATTGGGTTGGTATAAAGTAACACACGACTTAAGTAACTGCGTTGTTGAGTAACACAAGTGTGTACTTAGCTGTTCGAGCGCCGAGGAGACGGAAGACGGCGACCTAGACCCAGAATCAAAAGCGCAAAGGGAAAAGGAAAGGAGGCAGGCTAACAACGCGAGGGAAAGGTAACAAAAAAGGCTCATGTTCATTGTGTATGCGTCAGTGCTGTTTAAAAACCTTGTCTACACGATCATTTTCACAAATAAACGTTGTCTACGTATTGTTTACACGATCATTTTCACAAATAAACGTTGTTTATACTTAGATTTTTCATAAATACTGACCTGAAGACTATAAAAACGTTGTCTACGTATTGTTTACACGGTAATTTTTCACAAAAACATGATCGAAGATTATAAAAACATTGTTTACTACATATCCAAAATCTAGAATATGTTGTCTACACGTTTTTATATAGTCATTTTTCACGTAGTTTTGTAAAAACGTTGTCTACATGTTATTTATGCATTGCTTACACGGTCATTTTTTATGTAGACAACTAGAACAATAAAACATTGTTTATATTTTATCTACGTATTGTTTACACGGTTCTTTTTCAGGTAGATAAGTACATACTATTAAATAATTTATTTTTTCGCATCTACGTGTACATCATATATAGTCTACGCGTTGTCTACACCAATATGTAGACAACACTCATTGACATCACTGATATACATTTGAGGTTTTTTCACTTGAAATAATCATTTAACTTTCTGATCATCTGTGTTTTAACTAAAACAACAAATTTTGACGGTAATATAACGGTTGTACAACTACTACAGGATACGTATTCGCGACATAAACGAGGCCCTGAAGGAGCTGGGCCGCATGTGCATGACGCACCTGAAGACAGACAAGCCGCAGACGAAGCTGGGCATCCTAAACATGGCGGTCGAGGTGATAATGACGCTAGAGCAGCAAGTGCGCGAGCGCAACCTGAACCCGAAGGCGGCGTGCCTGAAACGGCGTGAGGAGGAGAAGGCCGAAGACGGCCCCAAGCAACACCACATGCTTCCTGCGCCTCACTACCCCGCTATGCCTGTGAGTGTCACAAATATTATTATAACCGTATTGTTTAGTGAAAATCAGACCAATCTTTAAACTTGAATAACTCGGTCAAAATTAATTTTCGTAGTTAAAACTTTGAAGTTTTTAATGGTACCTAGCAAATGCTGTGTTTAAGCTACAAAATGCTTTTTTTCTACCTCATTCCGACAATTTTTACCAAAGTTACAGAGTTTTAAACAGTTACCCATATTTGAATAATTCTTTCGTTTGCTTCACGATCCTGTAACTTTTTAAAAAACGAACGAAACTTCAATCTTCAAAAGAAGTAATAAAATAGAGTATTTTAGCTACAGAATGTTTTTTTTTCTACCTCATTCCGACAATTTTTACCAAAGTTACAGAGTTTTAAACAGTTGCCCATATTTGAATAATTCTCTTATTTGCTTCACGGTTCTATAACTTTTTAAAAAATCAACGAAACTTCAATCTTCAAAAGGAGTAATAAAATAGAGTATTTAAGCTACAGAATGCTTTTTTTTCTACCTCATTTCGACAATTTTTACCAAAGTTACAGAGTTTTAAACAATTGCCCATAATTGAATAATTTTTTCGATCTTATAACTTTTTAAAAAATCAACGAAAGTTACAAATCATAATGATTTTGACCAAAGCTACAAAACTGTTACTTATTTTGTTAATTTTCAGGGACCGCCACCAAACTTGCCACACAATCCGGCCCAGCCGCCCCAATAGCAGTGATAGTGTAGAGGAAGCGCTAAAGTATAAAATGCATTTCTAAATATCGGACAAAAGACATAACAATGTGTGGCCGCCAGTACGGGCAATCTACTTAAAACAGACAGTCTTTATTGTACCAAGTATTACTACGCCTGCGACGACGTAACAATTGTTTTTATACGTACAAAAACGGGAGGGGGGAGGGGGAGGGGGCGCGTATATTTTTTGTCTGTATCTGATTACAGTTGCCAATTATATAAGTATTGTTCTATAGCTTTTAATTTACTTATTAAAGTGATAGTGAAAGATTACGACGTAATATCTACAGTACGGAGTGCCACGAAATAAATGAGCAGTTTTTTTTTTTTTTAAATTAATTAATTAATTATTTGTAACTCATCGAACAACGTATCTACAGGGTGGTGCAGAAATCTGGTGGTGTTTTTTTTTCTGGACCACCCTGTATGCAATGGAACGTTTCCGAACAGCGATAGCGCAATTTTATTTTCTAGAGGGAGAAAGAAATTCGTGCCATTTTGATTTTAATGACTTTTTTATCCGGATTTTTTTAAGTAGGGGCGTCCGAAGATTCAAATTGTATATTTTGTAAAGTTTAAAAGATTGGGCCCGCCCCTGTTCTGTAATAGTCAGGTGCCATTTTGTTTTTTAACTGGAGCTGTCGCTGTAGGAGACAGTTATCTGCCGTAGCTGGTAACATTAAATTTCGTTTAAAGTTAGTTTTTAATTTTTTTTATTGTATTACATTTTTACCTTGAATGCGCCAACGGAAACATAACCTATATATGCCAAAATTAACGTCTTATATGATTTTTTTAATGTCTTATCGTTACTTTATGAATTTTGAACGGATTGATAGAAATTTAAAAATATTTGTTTCATGTTCGGCGATATATTACTCGAGAACTATAAATAATAGAAACTTCGTTAACGTCTTAAATTGTGCGTTATCTAGTCTAGTTTAACGTATTAAAATTTAAAATCGTTACGAAAAATCGTTTAGTATTTACAATCCGTTAAGTAAAGTATCGGTATCTGAAGTATTCTGAAAAAAACGAGTAAATTTTACTTAAAAGAACTATAACGACTAAACGATTCATCGGAATGAAATGAAATTTTAGTACAAGAAACTAGATTATATTACGCACATTTTAAACTCATTCTGGAGTTTCAACGATTTATAGTTCTGGAGTTCTACATCTACGAACAATACGCATAGAAATCTATAATTTTATTCTCGTATGAATTTTTTTTTGCATTCTCCTTTAGTTAAAAACAAGTGTAATAAATAATAAGACGTTAGTTTTGATATATTTTTAGTTTAATGAATATTCGCAATGGTTTTGCAGCTGTTGTGAGGTTATGTTTCCGTTGCCGACAAAGGTACATAACGATGATATATTTTTAAGTGATTTATATACAAAATATTTATAATTTTAAGTATAGGCCAGGCGCTAAGTATTTTGGAGTAGAAGAAATTCAAACTGGATGCTTTTTTTCATATAATGGTTTTTTCTAATGTCGCAATGAAGAAGGGACAAAAATCATTTTTTGATGATTATTCGGGTTTGCTTCAACTTTATGGCAAAAACAGTTATATATTAAATAAAAGCTGATTAAATTCTCTACAAAAAAGGTCCTGTAGATATTTTTCATCAGATTTGTACTTCACCAAATAATCACGTCTAAATTTTTTTTAAATTGAAAGTGTATTTTAATGATACGACAACAATGAATTCAGATGGTCATTATACAATGATGTACAATTCTGATTAAAAATATTTATAGGATCTTTTTTATAGAGAATTTAATTAGCTTTAATTTGATATATAACTATTTATCGTAAAGTTGAAGGAAACTGAAGAAATTAGCAAAAAGTGATTTTTGTCCGTTTTTCTTAGTGATATTTATTTTTGGAAACAAATATCGAGTGAGAATTATTTCTGAATTGGTAAATTTAGTGAGTGGGCGCCCGGCCTAGTAATATTCATTGCATATTTGTGGATGATGCAATAGTATATAATGATTGTTATTTTTAAGATGATGTTATTTTCATTTTAGAGTCTTTAGACGCCGAGAATTAGAAATTACACACGACGGGATGATAATATGTATGTATATTTCAGAACATCTGTTATATTATGTAATTTGTTTGGAATTTTATCTGTTTTAATTTAACTATTTTCTGTCTTGAAATCGGAAGATGCGACTTGCGCAGTTTTACTGTTTAGGTTTTTTTTTATTAGAGTGTAAGTTATGACAATATATTAAAAAGTAATGCCCATGACATGTTTAAAGTGTCCGCTGCAATCACATTTTACAAAAAAAAAGATAATATTTATTTACGATCATTGTTTTATTATATATATATATATAATATATACGTATGTGCTGTACGTAAAGAGTTGCTAAGTATGTATGTATATTATTTTATATTCATTCCATTTTGACAAAAAAACAGGCAGCATGTGTTGGTACATACCTAGAAAATGTATTAATTGTTGAAAATGTTTGACATAACTGCAAAAACTTTCATTCTTTATTGTTGCAAATGTTTAACAATTGAAACATAACCTTAAAAATTTTATTTTAATTATTGCAAATGTTTGACAGTTGAATTTTTAACTAATTATATTCTGTAGTGTATAAATCGTGATGATACATATTTTAGGTATGTATTTTTTTGGCAGCAACTTACCGATGGCAGCCGATTAAAGAAAGAATAAATTTATGGGATGAAAATATTTTTTCAATTATTTTTTGACGCAAATGCTCGACTTACGAGTAAACGAAGACAGATTGAATTTGTAGGCCAGGTACTGTGCCCAAAACATTTATCTATTGTAAATTAAAGGAGATTGTAAAATAAAATAAACACATTTTTACAAAAATTAGTAGTTAATTATATATATAAATATATATAAATAGGCGTAAGAAATTAATAAAAAAAATTATCCAAAAAAAAAAAAAACATCACCCATTCTGCGATATCAAAATGTAAAAATTAAGTTAGAAGTAAGTTTAGCGAGGAGAATTCATGCAAAAAATTATAATATGTAATATATATGATATGACATTTCGAAACATAAATACATGTGCCATTTTTTCATTATGCTGTTTAATAACAATCATTCCTTAATTTATTTTAACTATTTTTTCTTTCCTTCGTTTTTTTTTTTTTTTAATACGGTCATTTGATTATATAGATTTTAAAATTACTACTAGTTATCAATTTTAAAACAGAATCATTTAATAAAGTCTATTTTATTGATTATTAACATTTTAATTAATTTAAATTTGAAACATATACCTAGCAGTGTTACCAAAGTAAATTCTGTGTGGAAGAAAGTAAGTAATCTACTTTATCAACATGTTATGTATACAACAGATATAACCTAGATAGATTTCACTTTTTATACAAAATATATGTTCTAAATAAAATCTATTTATAGTTAAAAATATCAAATATGTCTTTAGTTCCATATACAAGTAGTGATATAAGCGATAGTGAAGAGGAAAATGAAGAAACGGAGCAAATATTAGTAATAAAACCAACTGTCAATTCTACTAAAATCAACATAAACAATACAGAAGATGATGAAAATAAGTCGCATTTATTTACATCTCTTCCTACTCCCAAACATAACACTGAAAATACATTAATTGAAGAAGAAGACGACGAATTCTTAAGAAAAAAACCTGCAAACGTACAGAAAAGTACGGTTAAAATCACAATACCGAGTCTTTCTGAAATTGAAGATGAAGATACCACGTTAAAGAAGTTTAAACCATCTTCCAAAGGTACGGGTCTCTTTTCAATACTTCCACCACCGAAATGTGCTGCGATTTCATCAAATAAATTGATTCCGAGATCTATAACGCAACCAAAAAAGCCAGTCGTTCCGAAAGTAATAAAAAAACCTGTCGTTGATGATAGTATAGATAAAGAAACTGAAGAAGCTATATCTTCTTGTGATTTCTTTTCATTAACAGTCGAAGAAGAGCCACTTCCGGAGTATATAGAACCAGTCGTAGAGAAAAAAGAACCTACGGTAATAAATAATCCGATCGATAATGACGATCAAAATGAATACACATACCAATCAGAGGAAGTGCAAGTATCTGAAGAGAGCTTAAACGAAGAAGCCTTGAGAGCGCTCTGCGGCACGCGTGGCGTAAAACGTAAGCAGATGACAGAAATACTGACGATCAACGAAGCAGAAGTGAGGCCGTCGGCGAGCGAATGGATGAAACAGACTCTGATACAGGGACAGGATGGCGTTGACCCTCAAGCTGCGGCAAGAGCTGTGCCAGGAGGTATTCAGAGACGCAAGCACCAGATCACTTATTTAGCCCAACAGGCGAAAGCAAACGAACAACAGTTGTTGAACACGTGGGCGCAAAATAGAGCCACAAGGCAACAGACGCAGTCAAAGTATGGGTTCTGATGTGTTTGTTTGTTGTTTTGTGTGTAAATAATGTATGTACTTTTTATTAATATAATTTTTTTAAATTTATAGGTTAATTTTTAATGTGTCATGTATATTAAAATTTAGGAATTTATGTTTGGGTAAGTAATGATATTTTCCAGTTAAAATACCTGTGTATATAAACAGGTAACGTAGAACATCTTTGTAGATAAATGGATGTTAAAAATTCACTTATGTATCTTTTATACCTGTGTAGATAAACAGGTATATTATAAAATTAGATCGCATATCTAAGAGCATTATGTTAACACTTATACTGTAAGTACAGGGCACTAATTAGTATGTCTGACAATGAGTGTAAACGGTAACTTCATGTGATAAGTAAGTATACATACATTATTTTTATAAAGAAGGTTGAGTAATTAGTCAATAGAATAAAACTTAATACTTGTGTAGATAAACAAGTAACAAAACTAAATAAAGACATCTATGTAGATAAATAGATACAATCAGTTAAGCAAGTTCTCAACAATAATTTTTTGACATATTCGGAATGGCTTCTGAAAAATTATTGAGATTTAAATTGTGCATATGGCGACTTCTAGCGGCAAAAGTTTGAACTAACAACATTATTCAGAGACGATTCCTACTATATCTTTTTTGATAGTTCAAGCATTTGTCCGCTAGATGTCACAAATGTCACAAGAAGTACATTAATGTTTTTCAGAAGCCATTCTGACTTATTCGGAGACGCTATCGTATGTAATACATTATTTAGGCATAAGTGTAAAATCTAATATCATATATGATGTCAGCGTGTCTTCCTATATACAACGACGTGTATAATAATTTCAAATTCAAAATGGGTGTATCAATTAAAGTACTGAAAAACTCATCCTTATTGAATTTGAAAATAATTAACACGTCATCGTATGTTATATGACGCGCTGTTATCAAATATGATAATAGATTTTAAATCAATTCACTGGTTCAAATTTTGATGAAATTTTTTAAAACAAAAGTTGATAAAAAACCGTGTTATCGATCCGAGCGCAACTTTTTATGGGCATATTTGGAATCAGGGTGCCCTAATACATACGATAGCGTCTCTAACTCGCCAAAAAATTTTTTTTCCAAAAAAGAAGCAAGGCTATAGTATGGCTTAAAAAACACCCGAAAAACACTTTTTTCGATTTTCAAATAATTAGATACGTTATCGCATGTAAAGGGATACGCTGATTCGACTTTTATTATCAGTTGCAAAATTCATCAAAGGGTTCAAAAGTTACAGCCATTTTACGACGAAAAATTGATAAAAAATGGTGATAGGGGTCCGAGCGGAACTTTTTATCAACATTTTTGGAATCACCATGCTGTTATACATACGATAGCGTGTCTAACTCGACAAAAAAAAATTTGTAGCGATGACGTAACATGACGGCACCTCCACCATTTATAAAAATATACAAAAATAATATATATTTGGTATTTTTGAATAAGGAATACAAAAAAATCAAAAAAAATTTTATTCTCTATATATGGTGGAGATGCCGTCATGTTACGTCATAGCATCAAATTTTTTTTTGTCGAGTTAGGCACGCTATCGTATGTATAACAACATGGTGATTCCAAAAATGTTAATAAAAAGTTCCGCTCGGACCGCTACCACTGTTTTTTATCAATTTTTCGTCGTAAAATGGCTGTAACTTTTGAACCCTTTGATGAATTTCACAACAGATAAAAATTGTCGAATTAGCATATCCCTTTACATGCGATAACGTATCTAATTATTTGAAAATCGAAAAAAGTGTTTTTCGGGTGTTTTTTAAGCCATACTATAGCCTTGCTTCTTTTTTGGAAAAAAAATTTTTTGGCGAGTTAGAGACGCTATCGTATGTATTAGGGCACCCTGATTCCAAATATGCCCATAAAAAGTTGCGCTCGGATCGATAACATGGTTTTTTATCAACTTTTGTTTTAAAAAATTTCATCAAAATTTGAACCAGTGAATTGATTTAAAATCTATTATCATTTATGTTATCAGCGAGTCATAATACATACGATGGCGTGTTAATTATTTTCAAATTCAATAAGGATGTGTTTTTCAGTACTTTATTTGATACATCCATTTTGAATTTGAAAATATTATGCACGCCATCATATGTAAAAGGACACGCTGATAACATATATAACACCAGATTAAAATACCTTTGTTTGTTAAAAATTTCAAGCAAATTTTTTAGACAAATGTTGATAAAAAAACAGTTTCATCGATCCGAGCGAAACTTTTTATATACATTTTTGGACTCAGGATGTCCTAATACAAACGATAACGTCTCTGACACGTTTAAAAAAAATTTACTTAGTCGGAATGACTTCTGAAAAAATTATTATTATTTTTCAGAAGCCATTCCGATTAAGTCAATTTTTTTTAAACGTGTCAGAGACGTTATCGTTTGTATTAGGACATCCTGAGTCCAAAAATGTATATAAAAAGTTTCGCTCGGACCGATGAAACTGTTTTTTATCAACATTTGTCTAAAAAATTTGCTTGAAATTTTTAACAAACGAAGGAATTTTAATCTGGTGTTATATATGTTACCAGCGTGTCTTTTTACATATGATGGCGTGCATAATATTTTCAAATTCAAAATGGATGTATCAAATAAAGTACTGAAAAACACATCCTTATTGAATTTGAAAATAATTAACACGCCATCGTATGTATTATGACTCGCTGATAACATAAATGATAATAGATTTTAAATCAATTCACTGGTTCAAATTTTGATGAAATTTTTTAAAACAAAAGTTGATAAAAAACCATGTTATCGATCCGAGCGCAACTTTTTATGGGCATATTTGGAATCAGGGTGCCCTAATACATACGATAGCGTCTCTAACTCGCCAAAAAATTTTTTTTCCAAAAAAGAAGCAAGGCTATAGTATGGCTTAAAAAACACCCGAAAAACACTTTTTTCGATTTTCAAATAATTAGATACGTTATCGCATGTAAAGGGATATGCTAATTCGACAATTTTTATCTGTTGTGAAATTCATCAAAGGGTTCAAAAGTTACAGCCATTTTACGACGAAAAATTGATAAAAAACAGTGGTAGCGGTCCGAGCGGAACTTTTTATTAACATTTTTGGAATCACCATGTTGTTATACATACGATAGCGTGCCTAACTCGACAAAAAAAAATTTGATGCTATGACGTAACATGACGGCATCTCCACCATATATAGAGAATAAAATTTTTTTTGATTTTTTTGTATTCCTTATTCAAAAATACCAAATATATATTATTTTTGTATATTTTTATAAATGGTGGAGGTGCCGTCATGTTACGTCATCGCTACAAATTTTTTTTTGTCGAGTTAGACACGCTATCGTATGTATAACAGCATGGTGATTCCAAAAATGTTGATAAAAAGTTCCGCTCGGACCCCTATCACCATTTTTTATCAATTTTTCGTCGTAAAATGGCTGTAACTTTTGAACCCTTTGATGAATTTTGCAACTGATAATAAAAGTCGAATCAGCGTATCCCTTTACATGCGATAACGTATCTAATTATTTGAAAATCAAAAAAAGTGTTTTTCGGGTGTTTTTTAAGCCATACTATAGCCTTGCTTCTTTTTTGGAAAAAAATTTTTTTGGCGAGTTAGAGACGCTATCGTATGTATTAGGGCACCCTGATTCCAAATATGCCCATAAAAAGTTGCGCTCGGATCGATAACACGGTTTTTTATCAACTTTTGTTTTAAAAAATTTCATCAAAATTTGAACCAGTGAATTGATTTAAAATCTATTATCATATTTGATAACAGCGCGTCATATAACATACGATGACGTGTTAATTATTTTCAAATTCAATAAGGATGAGTTTTTCAGTACTTTAATTGATACACCCATTTTGAATTTGAAATTATTATACACGTCGTTGTATATAGGAAGACACGCTGACATCATATATGATATTAGATTTTACACTTATGCCTAAATAATGTATTACATACGATTGCGTCTCCGAATAAGTCAGAATGGCTTCTGAAAAACATTAATGTACTTCTTGTGACATTTGTGACATCTAGCGGACAAATGCTTGCACTATCAAAAAAGATATAGTAGGAATCGTCTCTAAATAATGTTGTTAGTTAAAGCTTTTGTCGCTAGATGTCGCCATATGTACAATTTAAATTTCAATAATTTTTCAGAAGCCATTCCGAGTATGTCAAAAAATTATTGTTGAGAACTTGCTAAATTGATTGTATCTATTTATCTACATAGATGTTCTTATTTAGTTTTATGTTACTTGTTTATCTACACAAGTATTGAGTTTTATTCTTTATATAAATAATGTATGTATACTTACTTAATAGTTACTGTTTTTACTCATAAAAAAATTTTAATCGTATTAAATTGATCTAAGAAATTTGAATTTCTTGGACAGTTCTGAGATTAAATAAATGAATGACATTTATTGAATTATACCTGTCTATTTAATGACACCTATTTATCTACATAGATGTATTTGTATTTATGTATTGTAAATAAAACTCATGGAATATAAAGTGATATTTGTTTAATTTTATTTATATTCAGTACATTATTATATATATGACAACGTACTTAACCAACATATAAAGGTTAATAAGCTAAAGAATAATAACAACAAGAGTAAACTTGCCACGAATCTGTTTTCACATTGATATAACTACAATTTCCTTAAATATCATCGACTCAACAAAACTCAGGTCAGCGCTCCAATAATACAAACAAAATAATATGGAAAACATATAAAAATAATTGATTATCATCGGAATAAATGTTTCGAAAATGTCTTGATCTTCTTCTTCCCTTCCTAGCTGTTATAACATATTGTCCTCAATCGCGAGGCCGTCACAAAGACCTCGCCTAAAACATAGCACTGCACCTCCACTAGCTATCGTTACTTAACGTGTTAAACCGGTTGCCGAGATTTAGCTTCGGGCCTTGCGAGTGACCCCCGCTACTGCCCCGTTGATCAGACGACTGCCGCAGAGAGCTCGCTTTGTTATGACGCACCTCCTCAAACGTTCCTTCCGACCAAGTTCTGAAAGTTGAACAAAATAATTACAAACCTTTCACGGCATACAATTCAAAAACTATACATCGTAGAAACTTCATCAATGTCTTAAAATGTGCGTAATATATTCTAGTAATATGTATTAAAATTTCAATTTGTTACGATGATTCAATCAGAAGTTACAGTCGTTTAAGTAATGTATCCGTAATATAACTCACTTCCGACTAGCGGTCTCCGGCTTGGCAGCGCCGCTCAGCGTAGGGAAGTATTCCT